>APFE031171423.1:1188-33982 GCA_000404065.3 Pinus taeda | reverse complement strand
ATGTAGCTATTTATATTGGTTTACATCTATCATACATACACATAATCTATATCATTTTAAAAAACAATGACATATACTAAAGAAACATTCTAAGGAGGTCTGAGGAGGAAAAACATTCTAAGGAGGAGAAGTTTATATAAAATCATTAAATAGTATTAAAATGGAGAAAAATGGAGACAATTAAATAGTATTAAAATGGAGAAAAATGGAGACAATTAGGTTTGATAAAGTGTAATCAATTCCTAGAAAAAGAGGTGATTGAATAGTGTTACGAAGGAGGTGCGTAATATTAAATAATAATAATAACGTAGTTGTCATTGAAAATAATTTTTTTTTTTTAAATAAGTTGTTTGAAACCTGGGTCGCAAATAAGTGTAATAGACTTATAGAGTTATGCGTTTATGCTAAATCAATATAATTAAATTAAATTAAAATTATTATTAAGATTTAGAATCTAGTTAACTTAATTTTTTATTTATTAATAAATTAAATTATTTTTTAATAATAATTATGTATTGTGGTAGTACAAAATCTAATTTTATTTATCAATGATAATATTGTATTTTTATACTGATAACATTTTTGTCGAGAAATTTTTTTACAGTGTTAGAATTTTACATTCTGTCGTTCTTCCATATGCTTGTGAAAGATTTAAAGCGTAGTTATTGCTAATCTGTTTGAATTGATAACATGTTTAATGTTTAATTTATTGTTAATAATTTTTTAGTAATTTGTTGTTGGTAATAAGTAAAACTTTATAATTTGTTTACTATAATATGTTCAAATTCATTTCATTTTATATGCTTAAATTAATATTTTAATAAATAATAAATACTTCATCATATAAATGCGTGGTTTTTTATTTTAAGAATAATTATAGAATAACTAAATCATTTTATATTAAATTGTTTATGTGTGTAATAATTTTTAATACACATAAAATAAACAAATATTATTTGAAATAATTTTTTCTTATTTATTAATGAGTTTATTTTATTATATTGTTTTACGAATAAAGTTATTTAGTTTGACTATTAAAATTTTAGACCAGTTAAGTAACAATATTTATTAATTTTCAACTTTTTAACCATAATTTAATTAAGTTACATATTAATTCAGTGCTTGTGAATAACATTTCAAAAGAATTGCAAACCTGTATATGAAATTGCAAAATTAATTGCCTGTTGAGGAGTAAAGACTTGCATAAAATTTAGTGGATACCACTAGAATGTTTTCACATTCAAATTTTTAAATGTACTCACATATCTCTTCCTAGTAACAATAATTTTATTTTTATATATCATAACATAATATGAATTATAATTATTTCTTTTAATTAACAACATTGCAGTTTTAGTGCTACATGATAGATTATTTATTCACTTTATATGGCTCATCTGTTTTGATTTATTTTTTGATTAATGTACATATGGCATACACTACACATATGATATGGCCATTCTACACAATCTAACTTTTAATGCATTGGATCATAAACCCAAGGAATGGCGGGATTGTGCCTCTAGATAATTCAGAATGCTTTCTAGTTGTTTGACATTGCATGGGTAAGGGTGCCCCATCGACGGTCCTCCACACTTCTCTCCATCCGACGATCATGGTTGATTTCATTAATCTCTTTTCTGGGCACCTTTTGGCAGTCTTAACATTCCCTTCTCCATTTGGTAGAGTTTCTCTGCTCCAACTTTGGTCCTTGACTCTGTGATTCCTCTCTCGTTTGCCCCTTCCTCGGTTTAGATGTGTCTTTACCTTCCTTGTATAGATGCTTTACCTACATGCTTACGGGTTGGGTGTTTAATCCTTCAACAACACTAGAGCTTCCTCATGGAGGGTTTCACACATTGATTTTCCTCACACATACTGTCATTCTTTTGTTTTAGCATTCTTTACAGTTTTGTCGTCATTTTTTAGCTTCTACGTTTCTAACAGTATCCTTCTGTTCTTTTTGCCTCCACCGAGGGTTTGCAGTAGCAATGGATGGCCTCTTCAGGTCAAATCCCTTCCCTGTTGTGTCGGATAGTGGGTTCTTAGACACTAAGTTGCTACCAACCTCCGGGTAATGTGAAAGACATATTGGTTGTAGAGTTCGTAGTTTTTTTTATGGGTTAAATAGCATATCTCGTCGGTTATAGAATTGTTTAAAGCTCTTGTCAATACTGCCTGAGCATTTTGAGTTCCATATTGAAGTTTTAGTTGACTATGGAACCATCTGTTGTTTTTCCTTGGCTCTGCTCCTATATTTTCGTCATTATGTCGATATACAGTTCTGGGTTTTCATACCAGAACATGATGCTGGTATTCTTTGAAAACTCATAATGTAATTTAAATGTTGACATATGATGTAATTTAAGTATTGTTATTTCATGGTCAGAGGGTTTTGATACTTCGAGTTTCAGAACCTATAAGTTTATTTATCATTTATAAAGGAAAGATTTAGCTTTTTTGAATTTCCTGGCATGGTTTGTTTTTCCACATAATTCATTTTCAGTTCTATCATGATTGACCCATCTGTTCAAATATGACCAGTTTGTTTAAATTGGTTGGCCAATTTCTTAATGTTTGGTTTACTAGCGCGAGTTTACTTTTGCTTCATAGTTAAATCTATATTCAAAATGATTATGTTGTTGGGGTTTTTGGGTTTAACCGAACCTCACCATGAATTTTCTTTTAATTATAATACTGTAATATATATTGTATCAGTTTCCATATATACCTCTTTAATATATTTATGGGTATTTCAGTGATAACTTCCCGCATGGTATTTATATAATTGTTCTTGTTATTTTACCTTATCATATAAAGCGATTATTTTTCGAGTTTCCTTCTTTATCAAGGTACCTTAAGGCTAGATTTACCACATACTTTAGTCTGTCATATTTACCCTATAATTTCATAGTTAAAGGGAATAGGGGATTATGAACCCCACATGGGTATTTTCCTAACTATGTTGTTTTCTTTCTTACTATTTCTTTTATAAAAGTTTCTTACCTCGTCAAAAGGTTCCCTAGCAGTATTCTTTTATATGGGTTCCTTACTTGCCTATCCTTCATGTTGTAATATTTATACTTAATGAATCTTGTAGATTCACTTACAATTTTCCTTTCCTCTGTGTTCTTTTGTTAAATAGATTTATGTACCTACTGTTGGATATTTAAGAAAATTAAATCTAGAGTTTGACATGAAATTTTCTATGGTAATAACTCATCTATTATTCTTAATAGAAAATTGGAGTTTTAGTTTTAACTGTATACCTTATGCTTTTCCAAAGTTCTAGATAAAACTTCTACTATAATAACCCATCCGTTACTTCTACAAAAAATCAGAGTTGAATTCTTTGATAGCATATTTCATGTTTCAGAGTTCCAGATACTTATCTGGTTCTATATATTTCCACTATTGTCCTCCTGGACCATAATGAACTATAAGTTGACAGGTTCCTCCCAGCCTTGAGACTCACTTTCAGACCAAAGTCTCCACTCAAGTTGTTGCTCACATGATAGATTCTTTTCTGTAAGACTTATCAGTCTAAGAAAATGCAGCTATCTAGTCTCAACCAAACTTAGCTCCTGAACCATCTAACATATCAACATGGAAACATCCTTTTTTTTCCTTTTTCCTTCTCATTAGGTCATCTCAGGTACCCATATCCTCTTGATTCCCTTCCTGGAGAATTCATAATTAGGGAAGTACTTATGGATAGGTAACTGCCTTTCCTAACTACTTGTCATGTGAGAATCACAAGATTTGTTATCACTCGGACATTTGTTTCATGCATAACTTAATTAAAATATTGAGTGTATAAATTTAAATAATAATAATAATATCGAGTTGTATTTTACTGCAGTGAATAATTATTTACAAATTCTAGGGACATCACATCTTGCCCCGCTCAGATTAAACATCGTCCCGATGCTTTTCTGTTGCAAATAGATCTAGAAAGGTCTCCCTCATAACCTGCTCATCTTCCCAAGTGGCCTCCTCCAGCCCAAAGTGCTGCCATTGCACTTTAACCTGGGTGATAAATCGTTTTTTCTAAATTACTTATGTTTTATCTAGCATAACCAGAGGTTTGACTGAGAACTCGCCTTCAAGTTTGACAGACATGCAAGAAAAAGCAATAGTCAGTCCTTTTCCTTTAGTAACTTTGTCTTAACAGACTTATTAAAATTAAATTTCTTGTATATCTTGCCAATTGATTATATGTTGAGGATCATAAACATATTCTTTTTAACAAAGAAACATGGAAAACATTGTGCACACATATGTGGTTGGGCAAGGTGAACTGGTCAGCCACTGGTCGATTCGAGCCAAGATTTGGAAAGGACCAAAAATCAGGGGTGCCAATTTAGCAGATTCACTCCATAGTAATGTACTCTTCCTAGCTCGTGGCCACACATAAACATGTTATCTAATTTGAAATTACCAAAAACTCCTCTTTCGATCAACAAAGTCCTTTTGTCGGTCTTGTGCATCCTTTAAATTAGAACACACCTTTTTGACCATCTACTCCATTTCTTTTAACATGTCAAGACCTAACATTAATTTATCCTCTAGCCCTCCCTAACATGATGGTGTCCTTCACTTGCGTCCATATAAAACTTCAAACGGGTTTATTTGTAGTGATGTATGATAGCCGTTGTTATAAGTAAATTCTACCAAATGTATGTAATCCTCCCATTTGGTTGGCTACTACATTACATAAGTTCGCATCATGTCCTCGACTACCTAATTTACTCGCTTGATTTACCCATGTTTTTGAGGGTGGTAAGAAATGTTGAAATGTAGTTTTATGCCTAAAAATTCAAGTAAATCTGTCCAGAAAGCTGATGTAAATTTTACATCACAATTAGAAATTATGACTCTTGGTAATCTATGTAATCTAAAAAAATTTTGCATGAATATGTTAGCAATTTGTACAACCCTGTAATTTGAATGCATCGGTATTAAGTGAGAAGATTTGCTTAACTTATCCAGTACCACCATTATTGAAACATTTTCCTTTTTGCACATAGGTAGTCCTATAATAAAATCAATGGAAATGGTTTCCCACTTCCATTCTAGAATAGGTAGCAGATGCAACAATCCTACTAGGTGTCGATGTTCCTCTTTCACTTGCTGACATTCCAGATAGTGATTCAAATACTCAAATACTTCCTTCTTCATACCAGGCTAGAAATATTCCTTTCTCTGCATGGTAATTAGCTTCTGGTATTCTCAGTGGCCCGAATACAGAATATTATGATATTCATCCAAAATCAAGTCTCTAATGTTTTTCTAGTTAGGTACATATATTCTCCCTTTATAAATCAACATACCTTGATGATTTATCTCATATCCCAATTGTTCTTCATTGTTGCTTGAAATTTTAGCTTGCTTCCATAAAAATTAGTATTCTGGATCACGTCGAGCTACCCCTTTAATCATCTCGTTAAAGGTAGTTTGCACCTCACTCAAAGGGACTTCGCAAACACAGTGTACCTTTTGACTTAAGGAATCCACAACCCAATTCTCCTCACCTTTCAGTGCTTGATTTCAAAATCAAATCCACTTAAAAAGTCGACCCAACAAGCTTTTTTATCATTCAAAGTGGGCTACTTAAAATAGTTAGTTAAGCTATGATGATAAATCATTAAGAGAAATTTCCTACCCATTAAGTAATGCTGCCACATCTTTAATGCATGAATGACGGTTGTTAGTTGTTGTTCATAGGCTGAATATTTTTTCTCATTCTCCTTAAGTTTCCTAGACTCCTATGCAATTACTCTACCCTCCCGCATTAGGAAGCCACCAACACCTTCCTTCTTGGCATCCATACAAACCACATAGTCCTTATCTGGATCTCCAATGCTTAAAATAAGCACATTGGTTAGTAAATGCTTAAGATGATCAAAATTCTTTTGACACTATATAGTCCATTCAAAGTTTTTTCCTTTCTTCTATAGGGAGGTAATGGGGTATGCAACCCTAAAAAATCCTTCAACAATCACCTGTAGTATCCATCCAGACCCATGAATGACCTTATATCTGCCACGTCTTTTCAAACTGGCCACTCCATTATAGTTTTTATCTTCTCCAGGTCCACATTAATTCCATCCTTAGTGATGATATGTCCTAAATACTAGATATGTTCTTTTAATAAATTGCATTTGTTGTACTTAGCATACAGTTGATGTTTTATAAGATTCTTCAAAACTATCCTAAGATGTTCTTTATGTTCTTCTATATTCCGAGAATAAATTAATATATCATCCATAAAAGTCAACACAAATTTATCCAAATTTTGATGGAATATATTGTTCATGAGACATATGAAGCTCATGGGAGTATTACTTAGCCCGAAGGGAAACACAACGAACTCGTAATGTCCATAACAAGTCTAATTTTCTTTTTAGCTATGTCTTCTTCCTTAATTCTGATCTAATGTTATCCGACCGAAGGTTAATCTTTGAAAACACAGCTGCACCCCTCACCCAATCAAACAACTTGTCTATATGAGGTAAAGGGTATTTATTTTTAATGTTTAGTTTATTTAATTAGCAGTAATCCATGCACATTCAGAGGGTTCCATCTCTCTTTTTAACAAAAAGAACTGGGGCTTCCCAAGGCGATAAATTTGGGCGGATGTATTTTTTATCAAGTAGTTCTTGTAATTGCATTTTTGATTCTTCCAATTCTGGTATACTCATGTGATAAGGAGCCTAAGATACTAGAGAAGCTCTCAGAATCAACTGAATGGCAAAGTCTATATCTCCTTTTGGAGGGCGTTCCGAAATTTCTTTAGGAAACATGTCCAGAAAATTTTGTATTACAGGTATATTTTCTAAAGAAGCATATTTTTCTTTTGAATTAGAATGTCCTAACTGAATAACATAAATCAAACATCCTTTTGTGATACACTTTTCCAACTGAGAGGCTGTTACTAGTCTTAATTTTAGAGGCCTTAATATGCCTTGAATTTCCTGCCTCTTTCCCTATTCATTCATATAACTAATAGCTTTGGTTTTATAGTTAATAAGGGACCAATTATTTTCCAACAAATCCATGCCTATTAGGGCATCATATGATCCTAAGGGCAATACATTCAGGTCGTCTACAAGAGACTGACCTGCTATTTTGAAGTGGCAGTTGCTGACCTTGGACAACACCCTTCTCTTTTCCCCTATGGCTAGCTGCACTAACTAAGGACTCTTAAAATTAAAAACTTGCAAAAAACATTATTATGCTATCTTAGGGATTATATAACTCAAAGTAGCTCCTGGGTCAATTAAAATAGATAAAATTTGGTTGAAGATTTTACCTCCAAATTCCACCATGGTTGGTTGGTATTCTACCTTATGGCCTTCAAAGGCAGCATTAATTTATAGAATTCCCTTGGTCACTTCTCCTACAGTTGATGCTTTCGAAATCTATGCAATCTGAATAGTTCCCTTGCAGTTGAGACAATTTTTTATTTAATGAGGTCATCCACACCCCTAACACTATACTGGGGGCCTTGCTGCTATTTCTACTTGACTTTTGCATAACTCCTCATTTGTTTTGGAATCATTTGTAAGTCTAAATCTGGATTTATTTTTGTTCAAATTTCTATTTACTTGTCCTTCATGGGGTCCCCTATTGATGATGGCTTTATTTCCCTTGCTTCCAGTAGGAAACCTAATTCCATTTTTATTAGTCGACAATTTCCCCACGTCTCCCTTCTGTTTGTTTTATTAATAGCGTATCTGAGATTTTTAGATAACTTTTTCCATGGTCTTTGGGTTATCGGTTTCGAGACGCTCTTTCACGAAAAGTGGGAAACTATTCATAAATTGTTATACCTTTGCCTTTTCCTCCCATATGTAAGGAACATATCAAAGTAAGGACATAAATTTTGTAATGAACTCATCCATAGTCAGTTGTCCCAGTCAAAGATCATGAAAATATTTTTCCTTTTCATCATAAAATCTTTCAGTTAACTATTTCTCCTTAAAATAACTTTGAAATTTTTCCCAAGTTATGCTCTGCTCGCTCACTCCACGTATAGTCTTTACTTCTTCCCACCATATGGTAGCCTTTCCTCTAGAAAATGGCCAAGCAGGATTTTAATTTATGGTCATATTCATACAATTGAAAGTACTTATTCAAATTAATAAGTCAAATTCAACTGCCTCTTCCTGCTCACCATGAAAGAGGTGCAATTCTATTTTCCGAAATTCTACTTGTAGTTCTATCTTTTGTTTTTTCTGCGTTTTGTGTTGTGATGCATTATCATATTTCTCTTATTGATTTTCTTCACCTCCTTCCATTCCTAAATAATCTATTCAAAATTATTGTTCACCAGTCATGTTCCCGTGCTTTGGGTTGGGAATTGGCTGTCGCTAATTTTGTCTATCAAATAGACTCTTCATAATATTTTCCTACTCTTGCATCAACCTTTCATTATATACCCACAACCGGACCATTTCATCCTTTATTTCTTGCACAGTTTCCAATATTGCAGTGTCGGTGTTTCGTGCTTCTTCCCCTAATTGCACCCATACCTCAAGATTGGCTTCTTGAAAAGATGTCGGTCTTAATCCTATCATAGATTGATGAGGTGTATTACCAGCCCTCCTCATGCTGGCTATTTTTCTTTCTTTCTCTATCAAAATCACGAACATTATTAATCATCTATTCCCAAAGGTCTCAGCATTGTACCTAAGCACTCTGATACCACTTGTCATATCTCTTCTTAGTAAAATAATTATATATATATATATATAGATCATAACATAATACACATTATAATTATTTCTTTTAATTAACAAAATTGGAGTTTTCGTACTAGATGGTGGATAATTTATTCACACTATATGGTTCATATGTTTTCATTTATTTTGTCATTAATGTACATACGGTATGCACTATGCATATGATATGGCCATTATACACGATCTAACCTTTAATACATTGGATCACAAACCCAAGAAATGATGGGATTGTGCCTCTCAATAATTAAAAGTGCTTGCTAGTTGTTCAACATTGCATGGGTAAGGGTGCCCCATCGATGGTACTTCGTGCTTCTCTCCATCGGATGGTCACGGTTGATTTCATTAATCTCTTGTCCAGGCACCTTCTAGCATTCTCGACACTCCCTTCTCCATTTGGCAGAGTTGT
The DNA here is from genome assembly GCA_000404065.3 of Pinus taeda. Taxonomy (NCBI): domain Eukaryota; kingdom Viridiplantae; phylum Streptophyta; class Pinopsida; order Pinales; family Pinaceae; genus Pinus; species Pinus taeda. The sequence goes on along the minus strand of APFE031171423.1, from coordinate 24,829 downwards.
TATGCTCTGACTCTAGTCCTCAAATATGTGATTCCTCTCTCGTTCGCCCCTTCCTTGGCTCAAAGGTGTCTTTACCTTTCTTGTATAGACGCTTTACCTCCGTGGTTACGGGCTAGGTGTTCAATCCTTCAATGACACTGGAGCTTCCTCATGCAGGGTTTCACACACAACTTTTTCTCATAGGTATTGTGTCATTATTTTGTTTCAGCATTCCTTTTGGTTTTGTAGTCATTTGATAGCTTCTACTTTTCTAAAAGTATCCTTCTATTCTTGTTTCACCCACCGAGGGTTTGTAACAGTGGTGAATGGCCTCTCTAGGACAAATCCCTTCCTTGCTATGCCGAAACATGGGTTCTCAGTCACCGAGTTGCTACCAACCTCCAGGTAATGTGAAAGACATCTTGGTTGTAGATTTTGCAGTTTTTTTACGGGTTAAATAACATATCTCGTCTATTACAAAACTATTTAAGGTTCTTGCCAATAGTGGCCGATCATTTTGAGTTCTAGAGTGAAGTTTTAGTTGACTAGGGCACTATCTTTTGTTTTTCCTCGGCTCTACTCCTGTATTTTTGTCATTATGTTAATTTACAGTTATGTATTTTCATACCTAAATTGGGTGCTAGTCTTCTTTGAAAATTCATAATGTAATTTAAATTTTTACATATGATGTAATTTAATTACTATTATTTCATGGTCGGAGGGTTTTGATACTCTGGGTTTCAGAACCTGTAACTTTAATTATCATTTATAAAGGAATGATTTGAGCTTTTTCAAATTTCCTGGCATGGTTTGTTTTTCAATATAAATTCATTTTGGATTCTATCATGATTGACTTTCCTGTTCAAATATGACAAAGTTGTTTAAATTGGTCCGCCAATTTATTAATGTTTGGTTTACTGCCACAAGTTTATTTATGGTTCATAGTTAAATTTGTATTTAGAATGGTTACGCTACTGGGGTTTTGGGGCTTAACCGAACCTCATCACGAGTTTTCTTTGAATTATAATACTGCAATATATATTGTAACTGATTTCATATATACATCTTTAAGATATTTCTAGGTTTTTTGGTCATAACTTCCTGCATGGTATTTGTAGAATTGTTGTCATTATTTTACCTTATCATAGAAAGTGATTATTTTTCGAGTTTCCTTCTTTATCAAGGTGCCTTAAGGCTAGATTTACTATAGATTTTAGTCTGTCATATTTGCCCTATAATTTCACAGTTAAAGGGAATAAGGGGTTATGAACCCCACATTGGTATTTCCTTAATTGTATTTTTTTCTTTCATATTGTTTCTTTTCTAAAAGTATCCTACCTTGTCAGAAGGTTTCCTAGCAATATTCTTTTACAAAGGTTCCTTACTTGCCTACCTTTCATGTAAGATGTATACTTAATGAATCTTGTAGATTCTCTTACAATTTTTCTTTCCTCTATGTTTTTTGTTAAATAGATTTATGTACCTATTGTTGGACATTTAAAGAAATTAATTCTAGAGCTTGACATGAGATTTTCTATGGTAATAACTCATCTATCATTATTAACAGAAAAATAGAGTTCTAGATTTAATTGTATATTTTATGCTTTTTAATAGTTCTTGATAGAACTTCTACTGTAATAACCCATCTACTACCTTCTATGGAAAATCAGAGTTCAATTCTTTGACATCATATTTCATGTTTTAGATTTCTAGATACTTATTTGGTTCTCTAGATTTCCAATGTTGTCCTCCTAGACTAGAATCAACTATTAGTTGACAATTTCCTCCGAACCTTCAGACTGACTTTCAGGCCAAAGTCTCCCCCCTGAGCTGTTTCTCACATGACAGATGCTTTTCTATAAGACTGATCAGTCTAAGCAAATGCGACTATCTAGTCTCAACCAGACTGAGCTCGTAAACCATTTGACATATTAGCATAGAAACATCCATGTTTTTCCTTCCTCCTTCTCCTTAGGTCATCTCACGTACCCATACCCTCTTGATTCCCTTCCTAGAGAAGAATTCATAATCATGGATGTAGCTAGGGATAGGTAACTGCGTATCCTAACTAATTGTCATGTGAGAGTTACAAGATTTGTTATAGCTCAAAGAGTTGTTTCATGCATAACTCAATTCAAATCTTAAATGTATAAATTTAAATAATAATAATAATAATATCTAGTTTTGTTTTATTATGGTAAATAAATATTTACAAATTTTGGGTACGTCACATGTACTTAGTAAAGTGTTCAAGAAACATAAATAATGGTGGCATAAATTATGGTGGGTAGTACTTGACCATGAATTTGTTATTTATAAGAGTATGAGTTATTTTCAAGGATTTTAATTTTTAGTGGTTTTCTATGAGTTTTAACAATTAAAAATTTGAAACTATAAAAAAATTCATGACATGAATATTGCAATTTCATCCAAAGAATCTAATAACAACCCGTATAGAATAAGACCAGAAAGATCATATTGTAGATAATTAGTTTCAACTATTAATAAAAGATATTAAAATTCAATTCATAATGTTAAATTATGGATAAGGTGCAATTTTCTTTTTTCTCAAAACAAGATAATATGTGGAAAAAGGAAAAACCAAATGCATAATACCTGACATGTGTCAGGTATAATAAGGAAGGTATAATAATATTTAGTGCTTAGTTTTAATATCTTGTAAAATAATCATTTTATTTATTATTTTAGAAAAATTGTTTATTGAATATACATTTTATTAAATTTGAAATTGTATTTTTTAATTAGTTTGTTAATTTGTCATAATTTGAGAAACTAACATATCGTATAAGAAAATATAATTAAAAAAAAAAATTGTGATTTAGTATCGAAGTTATCAAAATTATCTAAGATTGTATCCAATATGAAAACGCTCTAAATATGAGAATGTTCTATTTTTTAATATCTCATCCCAAAACAATTTAAACATTGAATTCAACAAAAAATTACACATAAATAACACTAACTTTAACGTAATTTATTTTCTTTTTTCTCCACTTGTAACACAAATCTTTAACCATTACCAACCATTGCCAACCATTGTCATTGTTGAAATGCATTCATAATAACATGATTTAATACTTTTAAATTAAATATCATAAAAAATTCCTAATTTGAAATTATAATATTTATTACGAATTAAAAAATAAATATCAAAATATTATATTATTCAAATATGACAAAGCCATTTAAATTGGTCGACCAATTTATTAATGTTTGGTTTACTAGCACAAGTTTGCTTACGGTTCATAGTTAAATCTATATTTAGAATGGTTACGCTGCTGGGGTTTTGGGGCTTAACAGAACCTCATCACGAGTTTTCTTTGAATTATAATACTGTAATATATATTGTAACTGATTTTATATATACCTCTAAGATATTTCTAGGTTTTTCGGTCATAACTTCCCGCACGGTATTTGTAGAATTGTTGTCATTATTTTACATTAGCATAGAAAGTGATTATTTTTCAAGTTTCCTTCTTTATCAAAATCCCTTAAGGCTCTGTTTACTACAGATTTTAGTCTCTCATCTTTGCCCTGTAATTTCACAGTTAAAGGGAATAAGGGGTTATGAACCCCACATTGGTATTTCCTGTATTTTTTTCTTTCATATTTTTTCTTTTCTAAAAGTATCCTTCCTTGTCAGAAGGTTTCTTAGCAGTATTCTTTTACAAAGGTTCCTTACATGCTTATCTTTCATGTTTTAAGATGTATACTTAATGAATCTTGTAGATTCTCTTACAATTTTTCTTTCCTCTGTGTTCTTTGTTAAATAGATTTATGTACCTACTATTGGACATTTAAAGAAATTAATTCTAGAGCTTGACATGAGATTTTCTATGGTAATAACTCATTTATCATTCTTAACAGAAAAATAGAGTTCTAGATTTAACTGTATATTTTATGCTTTTTAATAGTTCTTGATAGAACTTCTACTGTAATAACCCATCTGCTACCTTCTATGGAAAATCAGAGTTCAATTCTTTGACATCTTATTTCATGTTTCAGATTTCTAGATACTTATTTGGTTCCTAGATTTCCAATGTTGTCCTCCTAGACTAGAATCAACTATAAGTTGACAATTTCCTCCAAACCTTGAGACTCACTTTCAGGCCAAAGTCTCCCCCTCGAGCTTCTCCCCCTCGAGCTGTTTCTCACATGACATATGCTTTTCTATAAGACTGATCAGTCTAAGAAAATGCAACTATCTAGTCTCAACCAGACTTAGCTCCTAAACCGTTTGACATATTAGCATAGAAACATCCATGTTTTTCCTTTCTCCTTCTCCTTAGGTCATCTCAAGTACCCATACCCTCTTGATTCCCTTCCTAGAGAAGAATTCATAATCATGGATGTAGTTAGGGATAGGTAACTGCCTATCCTAACTAATTGTCATGTGAGAGTTACAAGATTTGTTATAGCTCAAAGAGTTGTTTCATGCATAACTTAATTCATATCTTAAATGTATAAATTTAAATAATAATAATAATAATAATAATAATATCCAGCTTTGTTTTATTGTGGTAAATAAATATTTTCAAATTTTGGGTACATCACATGTACTTAGTAAAGTGTTCAAGAAACATAAATAATGGTGGCATAAATTATGGTGGGTAGTACTTGACCGTGAATTTGTTATTTATAATGAGTATGAGTTATTTTCAAGGATTTTAATTTTTAGTGGTTTTCTATGAGTTTTAACAATTAAAATTTTGAAACTATAAAAAAAAATCATGACATAAATATTGCAATTTCATCCAAAAAATATGCAAAGAATCTAATAACAACCCATATAGAATAAGACCTGAAAGATCATATTGTAGATAATTAGTTTCAACTATTAATAAAAAATATTAAAATTCAATTCATAATGTTAAATTATGAATAACGTGCAATTTTCTTTTTTCCCAAAAAAAATATATATGGAAAAAGGAAAAACCAAATGCATAATACCTGGCATGTGGCAGGTATAGTAATATTTAGTGCTTAGTAATAATCATTTTATTTATTATTTTAGAAAAAAAAATTATTGAATATACATTTCATTAAATTTGAAATTGTATTTGTTTATTAGTTTGTTAATTTTTCATAATTTGATTGACTAATATATAGTATAAGAAAGTTTGATATTCCCTCTACCTTCAGGCCCCTCAGAACCATTCGTAATTCCCTGCGATCGGTGAAGGATCCTGCTAACCCCAAGGACTTGAAGGGAGTTTATCTAATTCCTTGCTCTTGTGGGACACCCTATATAGGGGAAACAGGGCGCTCCATCCAGCAGAGAATTTGCGAACATGCAGCAGACCTGAGACGTGGAAGAACAAGGTCCTCTACCTTAGCAGAGCATGTGGACAAGACTAAGCATCATGTCTGCATAGAGGAGGCCAAAGTCATTGCCAGAGTGGATCGGTTCCATCATCGCAAGCTAAGGGAAGCTATCGAAATTGAGCGAAGACCCATCAATCTCGGCAATCTTAACCGAGATGATGGTTGGAAGGTAAGTAGAAGTTGGATCCCTGCCCTATCCTCTTAGGGTTTCTTTCTTCCCCGTCATCTCTTCCAGGGTGATTTCCTAGCGTTAATTTCGTCTCAATCTTTTCGTATTTATAGGCATTTATCGCTGGCACCTCCTGGCTCTGGCCTGTTTAATACTTTCCTCTGGTATTTATTTATGAGTAATATTATGATTTTATGTAGAAATATGATTTTCTCTTTTGATGAGGGCAGATGTGTGTCCTTTGAGTGTCATTTATTATAGGTATATATAAATTATGATAATTAGGTTTAGGTTAATCCTATTTATTTGTGTGATTGGTTCTCATCAATCTTTTATTTTCAGTGTTTTTTAGCTTTTCCAAATATATTCCTATCACAACTTATATATATTTATATATAATCTCATGAAATTAATTAAATCTTTTAATATACATTCACTCTTACGTTTCAATCTAACCTCGTAAGAAGGATATCATTAATTGTAAATCTGATAATCTTATAGGACATTACATCTACGGTAAGGAATATAAAATTTTAATTATCTTGAATAAACATTCATACATATAATTAGTTATTAATTTAATAACTTATGACCATTATAATTTTTACTTATTTATTTATTCGTATTTTTACCTAACATCCTATTTTTAGGAAAATGAATGGAATTCAAAGTCACCATTAGTATTAGTAGATTAATAACATAAAGATATTTAATTAAATAAATTACTTGGGATTCCATTCAATTTACCTAATTTCACTTATTTCTATAAAAATAATAAGAATATTAAATTTATTAATATAATACAATTTATCTAATTAAATACGTTATTTTTAGGAACATGAATGGAATTCAAAGTCACCATTAGTATTAGTAGATTAATAACATAATGATATTTAATTAAATAAATTACTTGGGATACCATTCAATTTACCTAATTTTACTTATTTCTAGAAATCACGTTATATTAATATTATAAAAATAATAAGAATATTAAATTTATTAATATAAATTTTACCTTGGTCCTAGGGTCAAATATAGCCATTTTGTAGCCGTTGGAGTCTTTGCTCTGCTATTTAACATGCTACACCATATCTGTCTTCAACTGGGCTCTGTTATTTAACATGCTACGCCATATCTGTCTTCAACTGGTCCTGAGTATGAACCACACTAGTTGGTTCGAAACGCGTCGACAAAAGTCTTTCTCATGTAATTTACGCCGAAGCTCTTCTTACAACTATAATGGATCACAAAAGCCTCAATTCTACAAAAATTAAATTGTGATTTTGTATCAAAGTTATCAAAATTATCTAAGATTTATCCAATATCAGAATGTTCTAGATATGAGAATGTTCTATTTTTTAATATCTCATCCCAAAAACAATTTAAACATTGAATTCAACAAAAAATTACACATAAATGACACTAACTTTAACATAATTTATTTTCTTTTTTCTCCACCCTTAACACAAATCTAACCATTACTAAGCATTGCCGACCATTACCATCTAGAATTGTTGAAATGCATTCACAAGAACATGAATTAATACTTTTAAATTAAATGTCATAAAAAAATTCCTAATTTTAAATTATAATATTTATTTACGAATGTAAAAATAAATATCAAAATAGTTAATTATAATATAATTTATTTTCAATAACGCGTTTATAACGATAATGTTTGTTCCCATAAATAATTTTATCTTTCTTTGATTTTTTTAAATATTTAGCAAATTTATTTAATAATAACAATATTTGACGATTAAGAGGTTATTATTTCCTTTAATTTTTAATTTAATTATATTTTTTACTATAATAAAAACAAAAAATGCAAAATAAAATCTTTAATTTTAATTTATTATATTTTTTACTATAAATAAAAAACAAAAAATACAAAATAAAACATATCAACTGAGCTGTTAAGTAACGAATTAAAACATAAAACTAAAAACAACCCACATGTAACATACGACCGTTCTAGAAAAAGTTATCCATAAAAGCAAAGCTATAAATTTAAGAAGTAATGAACGACATTCTAAAAGCTGATCTGTAAAAGCAAAGCTGAGAAACCAAAACTTTTGAATCGACCGGTATGAATATGTTTTCATAGTTGTCTTCTTTGTCGAGTGAAAAAAAAAAATGAAATAGGCAGAATCAGAATCACTGATTTTTTACTTTCTTCCCAATTATAAAGCACATAACACATAAAATTCATGGATCTTGCTGGCACAACTGGAGGAGTTGCTTGGAAAATGTTATTTTACATGAAAACATGAATATACTGCCATGAACAATGAAAACATGAATGTGCCTGCCATGAACAAAGAAAGAGAAGGAGGGGTTACACCATTAAATCTAGAGTTGTCCGTTCTGTCAATTTATGGAACTTGTTGGCACAACTGGAATAGGAATTGCGTTGAAAATGTTATTTTACTTGAGAAAATGAATGTCTGTCATGACCAAAGAAGCAGAAGGAAGGGTTAGGCCATTAAATCTAGTACTGTCAACAACGCAAATGCTATAAATCTAATTGTAGTATCTCAGCCTCTCCATCTACTCAAAATATTTGTGTGCAATAGTTCGTTTTCTGTGAAGAAGAACTCCTGCCGGTGCACGATGTCGACAAATAAAGGCCTATGTGTTGTTTTCAATTCAGTCACTAGTGCAACTTCTGTTGTTATGTTTGGAATTGCAGTGATTGCAGCAGTGCTATGTGTGCCAACGTGTGAGGCACAAGGGCAACCCATATATAATTTCTATATGACAAGTTGTCCAGGGGTTGAGGGCCTTGTTCGACAAGTGGTGAATAAGTACATAGCGGCAGATCACACAATAGCGGCTTCTCTTTTGAGGTTACACTTCCATGATTGTTTTGTGAGGGTATGTTAACTGTTGAATGTCTAAACACATTATTGTATGTAGACGATTGAATATCTAAATACATAATTGTATGTGTTAGATATTGGTATCTAGGATGTGCTCTGATGATTAATGTGATCTAAATTGGTGTTATTCCAGGGTTGCGATGCGTCAGTGCTCTTGAATTCTACGCAAAACAACAAAGCAGAAAAAGACGCAATACCTAATTTCACTGTGCGTGGATTTGAAGTTATCGACAATGTCAAGGCACAAATAGAGCAAAGATGTCCAGGAGTGGTCTCATGTGCTGACATTCTCGCTCTGGTAGCTCGCGATGCTGTTTTTGCGGTATTCATAATTCAATACCATTATCATTAGTTCATATTTATTACACTCGAGAGACAAATCTGTAGTCCCTTTTTTAAACAACAGCTATATAAATCCATTTTAAAAACGCTCCTATCAATTCTAAGCCTAATTGCTGCTGCAATTTGCTACATCTAATTGCACTACATCAGTCCGTGTTCGGTCCATCTAATTTTGTTGCCTTAATTTTCAGAGGGGAGGACCCTTTTGGCAGGTGAAGACAGGTCGCAGGGACGGAAGGATATCGGTGGATAGTGAGGCATTGTCCAACATTCCGAGGCCAACATTTAACTTTCAACAGCTGAAGGACTCCTTCGCCAGTAAAGGACTCAACGTTCAAGACTTGGTTGTGCTATCTGGTATGGTGCCTGTCAAACCGAATTAGTTAGATCTATACAGATGCAATTCAATAGTGTTTCTGCCAATATGATATACTGATCATCTTATGGTGCAGGTGCGCATACTATTGGAATGTCACACTGCAGTTCGTTCAGCAACAGACTGTACAACTTTGGAGGTAGTGGACGCATGGATCCTACCCTGGAAAACTTGTACGCACAACTGCTTACGACGCAGTGCAAGAATTTAACCGACAATATAACGAAAGTGGAAATGGATCCCGGCAGCTCCCTCGCCTTCGATAGCCATTTTTTCGATAACCTGGAGCTAAATAGAGGCCTGCTTCAATCGGATGCCGCCCTTCTCACCAATTTTGCTTCCAAGGCCAACGTTGATAATCAGCGGAATCAAACCGAGTTTTTCGAAAACTTCAAACTTTCGATGCAACGGATGGGAGAAATCGGACTGCTCACCGGAAGTGCAGGAGAGATTAGGAAACACTGTGCTTTTGTAAACTGATATGATGATCTGAAACCTTTAGGTAATGTGGGGATGTGCGCTAATAAAACCATCCATCCCCCAAAACCTTAAGGCTCCTGCGAATAAATTCTATATGAAAAATGCTTGTCTAGAATATTTGCTTTTATGTCCTTAGTTCCATGTGGCATGGATTTAAATCAATATTTTCGAATCCTTCTTTTCCCTTTACTCAGATTGTTGAGTTTTCCTATCAAATTATATAAATAAAGTTTTTCAATCAAATTATATAAATAATTAACCTTCTTTTCGATTTACTGAGATCGTTGAGGTTTGCTATCAAATGATATAAATAATTAACTTTCTATGTATCATTCTTTTCCCTTTGCTCAGATCGTTGAGTTTTGCTATGAAATTTAATATAAACAATTAACTTTCTATGTATATTATTTTTATTATATTAGGAAATGTAATTTACACTTCAATAATATGTTTTTCTTTAAATAAAATTCAATTTTTTTTTTACCTAAACAATATTTTTTAACTAAATAAACAATCTTGATTTTATATATATATATATATATATATATAATAATTCTAATGGTTCATGTTACAACCAATATGAAAAAGATAAGTTTGGAAAAATAGCAACTTATGTGGATCTAAGGATTGAACTCATATGCACGGGAAAATAAATGACAGACCAGAGTTTCGAGTTGCAGAGGGAGTTTTCATGCATGGAGCGAAGCCCAGGAGGGAGATCTCTTCCCTCCTACAAGGAGGTGGTGGCCAACAAGGGCAAGAAGACCCCAGAAAAAGTCAGAAAGGTCTCGGGAGAAGGAATGAGTAATCGGGAAAAGGAGGAAGAAGCTGCAAAAATAAAACAAAATAGCATCACTAAAGACGAGGAAGATGACAAACAATAGGAAACAAAAGAGAAAACACATAAGGGACCTTGTAAACCCAAAGTTGACATAACACCCAGAGTTGTATTAAATAATCCAGCTCTTCAGGCACACAAGGAGCACATGCAAACCTACCCAATCATCTGAAAATTCATGGGACTATGGCCCATAGAAAAAGCTTTACAAACATGGATAAAATACCCCTAGAAACCTAAAAGGAGCATTGAGCTACACCTTGGGTCAAAGGGTTTCTTTACCGTGGTTTTCACTTGCCTTGAGGATAAAGATAGAGTGTTTGAAGGAGGGCCCTACTTCTATGCTACAGGAGGTCTCTATATGAGGCCTTGGAAGATGAACTTTGTCCCAGAATGAGAAATGTTCACTTCAATCCGAGTCTGGGTAAGACTCTATTCTCTACCTCTAGACTACTCGCTACTTGAAGCATTTTTTGCCATAGGCAATAAAATAGGTAGGTTTGTCAAATCTTCATAAGCTACCAGGAGGGGAAAATACACTTCCTTTGCTAGGATATGTGTTGAAATGGATCTATCAGGAGCTCTTCCGGATGAAGTTATATTGGAAGCTTTCGATGAAGAATGGGTTCAAACGGTGGACTATGAGCATATCCTGTTTAGATTTCATAGATGCCATGAACATGGCCATCTTCTCAGGGATTGCCCTGTAGGAAAAATCGAGTATAAAAGCAAACCTAATACAACGAAAGACCCGAATAGCTTCCACAAGGTGGTACATAAAGGAAAAGGCAGCAAAAAAGGGCAAAAGCTACAGCAAAACGAGGGACAACACGTTAGGTGGAACCAATTCCAAGTTCTGGAAGAGGAAGAAGGAAGAACAACAAAATATCAAGAAACTGAAGGAATTACGGGAGAGAAGGAAAAAGGTGAAAGTCACGACCAAACACAGGAAAATGATAAGCAGAGAGGGACCATGTTGAGTGATACAGAACCAGAGATGGCCAATAAATGACTCAGAGTGAGATGGAACTGGAGGAAACAGAGCTACAGGAGATCCTGGAAAGAGAGCACCTGGATCTCGAAGGATTCTTAATACAGGGCAATTCTCGCGGGGTAGAATCATTACCTCAGGAGGAGCTCAATAGAATACAACAATTATATTTATGGAAAACTTAGGAAAAGGGTTCAGTGGGAGCTAATAACATGAGCAGGCTGAGTAGCAAATGAGTGAAAACGTTAAAATCTACTCCTGGTCTAACACCCAAAAATCCAGGAAAAAAGAGAGGCAGAAAAAATCAGAATGAGCTACTGATGGAGTGTGGGAAGCTCATGATAGATTCAGGTAAGGCGAAAGACCTTACGAGTTACTCCTTCACATATATTTAATCATGAAGTTTATTTCTTGAAATATTAGGGGACTAGGCAGTAAAAGAAAACAAAGATTGCTTAGCAATAGAATGAAACAGGCGGCTCCAAATATAATTTTTATCCAGGAAAGGAAATGCTCCATTCAAAAGTTAAGGCAACTACACAACAAATGGCTCAGTAGGTTTGAATATCTAGAACTTAAAGCAGAGAATATGGCAAGAGGTATTCTCACTCTTTGGAACCCGCAAAGAATTGCAATAATTGATGTAGAGGCTGCAAGGATCTATTTATCAGTAGTAATTCAGCGTCTAGAGAATAGGAGTACCTATCTAGTCATGAATGTGTATGGCCTGAAAGGATAGAGGAGAAACTAAGGGTAATAGATTCCGTTGAGTATCTCACGGAGAGCCATACCGAAATACCCTGGATCTTGGGAGGGGATTTCAATATGATAAAATCACTTTCGAAAAAGAAAGGGGGAACTAGAGCACTTAGTAAAGATTGTTTAGCATTTCAGATCCTTTCAGAGAATATGAAACTAATGGATGTGGAAACCAACAATGGCTTGTTCACTTGGAATAACAAGAGAAGGGGGGTGTAAGGACCTGCAGACCTGAATGCGTTCCGCCCGAAGTGCGAATGCAGTTGGAGGCTTGAACGAGCAGCGCGGTTTAGAAGAGGTGCAAGATCAGACTTGTGCGAAGTGTTATGTGCATAAGAGGAGGGAAAGTTGAGTTTATAGGTGTGGGGAGCGGTTGGCTCAACCCATGGGCCAACCACACTAGGAGACAAAGCTGACGGGTGAATTGTGGAGAAGTGTGGGTGCGTAAGGTGTGGAGGACGAGTCGGCTGGGTAGGCTAACTCGCCCTGCCACTTGCATAAACAAGAGTTGCGATGAGTTCATTTGACAATCGCTCAACACAAGCATTTTTGCTTATGAAAAGGAGAAAGGCGCAGGTCTAAGTGCGTGCACGCAAAGAAGGAAGGCACAGGTTGGTGATGCACCCGTTCTTGCGCAAGGCTGCACAAAGGTGAACGCTTATCTCGGTTTTGGGTGAAGGGTGCGGGTAGGGTCGCTCGCCTGTTGGAGAAAGGCGTGCACGGTGTGTGTGGCGCCCGGGTGATGTGTAGAAGTGCCCGATGGTGAAACGTTGGTGAGCGCCCGATTTGTGTGACGACTTGGCACAGGTTCTTGGGTGACTCAGGTGAGTGCCCACCCATCGTGCAAGTGTGCACGGTGTGACTTTTGGTGAAGTGTTGAGATTGTTGATGGAGGTGTGTCTCGGGTAGAGGCACCCATGTCTGGCGACTTGGAGGTGTGCCCAAGTTGGGCAAACAACACGATCATGCAACAAGGTGAATGAAGGGTTGGTGAGTTGCGCGGCGACCATGCAGAGGTGCCGACGAGCTAGGGAACCGAGTTTTGCCGAAGATTATAAATTTGGATGTATGAAACTTGGGGTTTCCAAGTATACTTGTAATGCTTGTAACTTGTAAAAGACTGTATAATATATTATCGGGAAGACTCATTGTTCAGGGAGTTGCCCCTCCCTTTACACTATGCAATTGTGTTCTTCATGTATAATTACCAATGTTAATGAATGTGTATGGGTTTCCATTGGTATAAAGGAATATTAGTAATTACTTGGTTGAGAAACACAAACTAAGTAGGATACGTGGTTAGGCGTAGTCCACGAACATAAGTATTGGTGAAAGGAAAGTGTTCGATGGTACCGCACCTCGCCAAGAGTAATTGAAAGACTACCGTAGGCCTGGGGGCATGATAGTTGCTATCAGAGCTTGGTTGGAGCTGGTGCTAGAGCAGGGTTGCTCGTGACAAAGTGCAGGTGTGGACACACTTGGAAACTTGCAAATTGGTTACAGTGAAGCAGGTACTTGCAGGTGAAGGAGGTTGTTTCACACAAGTGGAACAAGAGCTAGTTCAGGTTGCAAGCATCTTGGTGAAGCTGTTGGATGGTCGAAACTAGATTGCAAAGAAGACGGAAGTTGTTAGCAATGGCAGCTAAATCTCAGGTTGGGTCTAGTCATGGTGCGAAGGATGCTACTATGGCATTCATTGAGAAAGTGTTGGAGAGAATGGAGGACTTAGAAGCTTTCTAGACTAAGAAGATGGACTTGATCGAGAGAGATCAAGAGGCCAATTCGAAGATGAACGAAGAGCTCGATGAACTCCAGACTCAACACGAGTACACTGATCTTATGTGTACACAACTTCAAGTAAGGGTCAAGGAGGTTGAAGAGGCAAGGGACCGGGGTCTTGCAGAGATTGTGGACTTGCAAAAATCTCTTGACGAAGCCAAAGATGACATCGCGGTGTTGAAGAAGGCCGTGAGGTATAACTCAGGTGGAGGAGTGCCTCATGTGAAAGTCAAGGAACCAGAAACTTACGATGGTACAAGGAGTGCAAAGACTCTTGGCAACTTTCTATGGGACATGGAGCAATACTTGGAATGATTGGGTCTATCTGATGATGAGACGAAGGTCAAGGTTGCTGCTCAGTTCTTGACAAAGGATGCTAAGATGTGGTGGAAAAGATGGATGGATCAGATTGCCAACGATAGTGCTGGTGACATTAATTCATGGGATGAGATGAGGAAAGCTTTGCAGACCCATTTCAATCCTCACGATGAAACGTGGGAAGCAAGTATGAAGATACAATTCATAAAACAGACAGGGAACCTTCAGACATATCAGTGGGAGTTTGCAAGTGCGGTTCTGGAACTTCCTGACATGGCGGAGAGGGACAAGGTGTTCAATTTCATTATTGGGTTGAAGCCTTGGGCACGCAATGAAGTGAAGAGGCAGAGGATTAGAACACTTGAGGGAGCTTTTGCTGCTGTGGAAAAGTTGGTGGAGCATTATGATGAGACTTCTGATGATAGGAAGAAGAAGTCTGATAAGCCAAAAGATAAGAAGAAAGAGGATGCTTCGAAATCGGATGATAAGTCGAAGACGAACAAAGCCTTGAAGTGTTGGATATGTGTTGAACCACATATGGTGAAGAATTGCCTTTCTAGACCGAAAGTGGCTCCGATTGCACAATCTAATGCAAAGAGTGAAGAAACTTCTATGGGGATGATGCAGATACTTGGTGTTGTTGCTGCTACAGAGGTGATCTCTCGAAGGGGTCCTGAGAGGAACAAGTTGGAGTATGTTCAGATGAAGGTTGGGGATGTTGACATACTCACTATGGTGGATAGTGGGGCCTCTCACAACTTCATGGGAGAGAATACTGCGAGAAAAATTGGGCTGAAATTTTTACTGGTGAAGGCACAGATGAAGACAGTCAATTCTCCTCCTGATGATGTTCTTGGTGTAGCTGAAAAGGTGGACACAACACTAGGTGAATGGACAGAGAAGGCCGACTTCACTATAGTGTGGATATATGACTATGAAGCTATGTTGGGAATGGAATTCTTGAAACAGTTTGATGCTATGATTGTTCCACATTTGAAGAGGTTGTACATTTACGAAGGAAGGGAAGATGTACCCACTGGTGTACCAACCATTGGAGTGACAAAGCCTGATTGTAAGTTGGCAGTGATGCAAATAGAGGATGAGAAACGGATGGAAGATATGAGTAAGCGGTTGTCTATGGTTGAGAAAAAGCTTATCGAGTAGTCATTGGTCATCAGGACTCTTTCAGATAGTATCTTTGATGTGTCAAGAAGGCTAGAAGTGGTCGAGGATGATGATGATGATGATGAGGCATATGTGAGGCCGAATGTCCGGGAGGAGGATTGGGTCACTTATCTGTAGATAATGGAGATAGAAGATACTGACAGATGAATTGAGATGATTAGTGAGGGTGAGCCTTTAGGCTCTACTCCCTCCACATCTTATTAGATGGGAAAGAAGATGGGGCTCATTGTTAGCTGCTCATGGCAGTGAGTCCTTAAAACAGATTGAGAAAGTATGACAGATGGTGCAGGGATGGCTTGGCATCAAGCATCATGACATGTTGTAGATGGGATGGAGTTCCATGGACCTGAGCATGGTGGTGAGACTCTTGGTGAGTCCATGATGTGGCAGAATCTGAGATAGATTGGTGAAGGAATAAGGATGGACATTCTTATGATTTGAGCGTGACAGTTGGACTGATCACTCGACTAGTTCAAGTCATGGGGGCTAGCAGTGTACCAGAGAGATGTTCACATCAGGCAAGCAGGAAGGATGACAATTCACAAGATGAGGATGACACATGGGGGAGCTAGTAATTCTACATATGTTGCAGGCATGTTTGCAGTATGTGGAGGAGTTAACATCATGGATTAATGATGAGATAGACATTGTTGATCTTGGTGGATGGCTACCAAGATCGTATGTTGTCGAGGATGACAATGAATTCAGGTGGAGGAGGATGTACAGACTTGCAGCCCTGAACACGTTCCACCCAAAATGTGAATGTGGTTGGAGGCTTCAACGAGCAGCACGGTTTAGAAGTGGTTATTAGGAAATCTAGTGTCCACTTGGAGCTGCTAGTCCCACTAAGACTGGTAGATATCTTGGAAACAAACAAACTAAAACTACTTTTGCTTTTCTTTATGAGAAGTAGATAAGAGGGGAACAAAGGACACCAACCTTAGTCTTGCACTTGGTTCCGTGCTTGGTTCCTCTCCTTTTTGATAGATCTTTGTCGCTTCTTCCTCGTCTACCCAGCTTCAAACAACATCTATGGAATCAAAGCAGCATAACACTATCGAGGAACAAAGATCTACAATCATAAGCAATACAAGACCAGATATGTATTAACCACACAAATGCATATATCATCAACTATACAAGAATGTGGAGGAACACTTGAATAGCTTTATTAATATCAAGAATATCAAAGAGGATTACAACCAATTGTTCTAACCCAGCATCATCCTCTAGCAAGAAAGCCCTTCTTCACCTCATGTAAAGCTTAGATCACCCAACACTATGATGTTGCACTAGGAAACCAATAACACTTCCTTACAAGATACAAGATTCTAGCCTCCAGATCTCTGTGATGAGGGATCCATATATAGATGATTGTAGGGGGGTGAGTTAGCTTCTAGGATTTTGATTAGTTTCCTCTCTCTGATAGTTCTTGATTCCACTTGGAGATTGATGATCTCTTACTCATCCCTGGGTGAATTCAGAGAGGCAAGTGTCAGAGGAGAAGTTTCTGGAAGATTCTATGATCCTCCACCTCGCAAACTGTCTCTGCCATTTGTACATTCTCTCCCATCGCACCCTACAGAAGGGATTTCCATTATGCATCGAACCCTTTACACTAAGTAGGTGAGGTGCATCGCAACCTTTGCACTGGGCATTCTGTATGGTGTAGTTTTGACCAGTTCTGAGCAGTTTTCTGTGGAGAACTTCTCGAAGATGATGTAATCAGCTGACCTGGTTCCTTTAGGGAGTGAAGCAACACTTTTAGGGACTTAGGATCCTTTCATTTATGGACATTTATGATTGGGGTTGCAATTCCCAAAAATGTCTATAACAGTTGCCCCCTAAAGCATGAGGTCGTTAATATTTTGATGTCAAGTGAAATGATTTATCATGAGGATCCGAAGTTTTTTCAAGCTCGATGGTGACCTATAATAAGATACAATACAATACATTATATTCATCATATTTTTCATGATCTAGCTGAGGCGGGCATTCCCATGCTCGGCTTTATAAATTCATTTTCATGTACATAGGACAGACAATTGTCTGTATAGCAGACTTATGATTCAGACAGAGTCATCATCCTTTGATTTGGATGATCATCTATTCGGTAATGATGTACATTTAATGTCTTTACATTCCTAAATATATCGCAGCCCGAATGGATGAAACTAGATCTGGGGTCTTCAAAACACATTCAATATTCACTCGGAGTACAAGTAGATCCATGTGAAAGATGTTATGCAGTCTTACATAGAAAGTCATCGCGTGATTACCAGCCAATGATGTAAGTTGTTCACAGGCGTGAGAGGAATCACCAATAATGACAATGACCCTCAAGGTACTATAGTACAATTCACGTGGTGTGAAAAAGGGGCTTGGTGTCAAACACCAAGTAAAATCTCTCGATCGAAGACCATTGATGTAAACTTTTTGTCGAAAGTAAGAAACTTGCCATTGAGGCATGTAAGCTTAAAAGTACTAAAAGGGGTTGTTCTTAGGTTGACTTCTTGGATAATGAGCGAATGTCGACAAGAATTGACCCATCGTAGGAGGGCCTTAATGAATCCCACATCTATGAGACGGAATGGAGCAAATGATTTTGGAGGTGAAAACGATCTGATGATATAGGGTTCATGTTATAGCTCCAAATCTCACCAGTATGGTTTGTGATGCTTCAGCCATGGCCTAGGGCAACCCCTCCTTCCAGACCTGGTCATATATCTAAAAAACAGTGTTTTATTCCCTGTACGCCACATTGCCCTGAGTTAAACGCGTGTATACGCGGGTTCATACATACCTAACCCACGTATATGTATTAAAACACTTAAAAAATATAAAAATTCCTTATTTTCGGGCGGAAATCGCGGGTTTCACCTGCTGATCACCTGTTAGTGCCCGTGGCCTCAACTGTCCCCAACCAATTCCTAACTAAAAAACTACTTTGGAGTTGGTATAAAAAGACATCAAGGGGAAGGCCTAAGGAGGAGAAATCATTGAGCAAAGTTATTATACTGAGTTTTTATCCCCCTGATCAGGTCTGAAGACCCTTGTGCCTTCTGCACTTCCCCCATCTTGTATAGGAAACCCTTGTTTCCTTTGTGTTTGGATGTTCATTCTTTCCCATCACATCTTGGAGAGAGTAATGGAAGGTGACCTACTAGTGGCTTGAGGTGGGACGGATTCAGAAGGAGGCTGAGCTT
Organism: Pinus taeda; assembly: GCA_000404065.3. Classification (NCBI taxonomy): domain Eukaryota; kingdom Viridiplantae; phylum Streptophyta; class Pinopsida; order Pinales; family Pinaceae; genus Pinus; species Pinus taeda. The sequence goes on along the minus strand of APFE031171423.1, from coordinate 6,179 downwards.
GGAGCCTGCAGAAGCGGATTCAGGTGATATTGCTCTTTTTCCATATTGTTTTATTTATCTAATAAAGAAACACGTATTGTTCCCGAAACGCTTCTTTCTTTGTGTTAATGATATTTATATGTGAAGTTCATACTTGAATAGATGTTTATAAGTTTGTAACTAACTCATCTTTCATATAACATAAAGATCATTTTTTATGTAAAATTTTGTCCATATACTGTTGTAGTTTGTGGAATTGTGGTTTTTACAGGACCAAGGAGCGGAAGGGACGTGAAGAAGGGTTTGCACCCTTGAGTAACTACCCAAACGTAGGACATCAGGTATGCCCCTCTCACCCTAGAGGTAGTTATTTATAGCATAAACGTTGTATGTGTGTGTGTTTCTTAACTTAGATAATCTTCCGTCTGCTAAGGTTTCACCCAAGAACCTTAGGGGAGAATTTCCCGCAACAGCAGAGCGCAGGTAATGGCAGGCACTCAACGCATTCAAATGGATGGTCAGACAACGTTCAAAAGTAACTGATAGACAACGTTCAAAAAATATGAAACGTTTATGGATTCTAAACATATTCAGATGAACATGGTGCAGGTCTTATAAATAGAATATGGCAGAACGTAGGCAGTATCAGACAGGCGTACAACACTCAGTGACTGAATTATATGGAGAGCAGAGGAGCAGACAAGGGAGTTACAAGGCACAAGAGCTAAAAAGGAGCTAGCTCTGATACCATGTCAGGCCAGGCAGTAACTCCATTAAGCAAAAACTGATTCGTGTGTTCTATTCCATCAGATAGGTTATTGTATACATGAGGGAGAGATTGTTCAGTTCATCTCCCGATGACTGTTCATATTAGGTGTCAACAATAACAACAAGAAATATTAAAAATACATCAGGAAAAAAAATCCTAATTTAATTTGTCCTTGAATTAATACAGGAATTAAATTGTAATTCTATTCTCATAGAAACTTGTAATAATTAACTACGTTAATTTAACTTAGTTGGCTCAGTTAATTTGAGTTGGGAGTCTATCTAGAGTCATGTAGAGTGGTTCCTATTCCCAACTTGATTTCTTTTGAGTTGTTGTTATTTAATTCAATCTAACTGAGTTAAGGTCAGTTAAACTAGTTCCAACTAATGGAGGAATTAGGGGGAGATACAATAGTCGGGTGTAACTTACTGTAGTGGAATGTAACCTACGGTAGTGGGCTGTAACTTACTGTAGTGGGATGTAACCTGCAGTAGTAGGGTGTAACCTGCAGATATCAGTAAAATGAAGATTCACTCATAATTAAATCATGCATGACATATCAGAGAAAGACCAAATTGAGATTGGAGTTGAGGGACAATGTGCTATCAGTTGTATAATCATCTGAATTGTACAGGTGGCACATGCAGTTAGAGGAAGGCCTATGACACTTGTGCAATTCAGAATTGAGAAATTTCCACATTAAATAGAGGCGAATTCCCAAGGGAATAGTGTAAGGAAGTAGGAGCTTGGAAGGATAGAAATTTGGCTAAGTGTTGGCCAAATTCAACCTAGGAAGTAGTGAGACAGATAGAAATAATTTGGAGGTTTCTCAAGCTTCAGAAAAGAATTGTAATTTTATTATATTTTCTGAATAATGAAATATATAGATGGAAGGGGTTTTTAGCTATGGCTTTCCCCAATAAATCATTATGTAATGTGTTGATTGAATTCTTTCTCTTGTATGCTTCGTGATTTCACGATCTTTTAATTGTTTCCGCTAATGAGTAGAGTAGATTGAAGTCTATTGTTTTAGTAAATTAAAATTAGCAGTTTGAATCTACAAGAAATTTCTACATGCAATAGACTCGAGGTCTTAATTGTATCAACTTTATTTTGTTGGCAAACTGAACATTCTACCACAAACTTTTGAATATCAGATTTAAGGCCATCCCAAAAAATTCCTCCTTGATCCTATGGTAAGTTTTTAAAAATCCCGAGTACCCTCCTAAGGGATAGGTGTGCAATTCCAAAAGAATATTTTGTTTCAGTTGGGAACTCTTACAAATATATAAGCGATCTTTGTACCATAATGAATCATTTTTCTAGCCAAATGTATCATATATACTAGGATCTTGCTACAACTTTTGAATGAGTGACCAGACCTGTTCATCATTCTTCCATTCATCCCTTACTTTGGTTATCCATTAGGTTGGATAATAGAAATGGCACAAAGCCATGGTTCCACATCCTCATCCTTTCTTGAGAGTGCATATACAACAACATTTTGTTTGCCTTTTTTGTAGATGATTTCAAAGTCATAACCCAACATATTTGTCACCCATTTTTGCTTCTCTTCTGAAGTTAATATTTGTTCCAAAAATTATTTAATATTAAAGAGGATATTTTTTTTTTAGGTTCTGAGTTTAAATTCGTTAAAACAATTTAGCAACTATAAATGGATTATTTGTTACAATAAAAATAATAATGAAATTATTTAACAACAAACTATTTAATTAATTAATTAAATTAATATTATTCTTTTCTTTATCTCTTGGTCTAGTCAAATGTAGTTGTTTCCCAATCCCTTGTAGCTATTTTCTTGGTCAAAAGTAGCCATTTTATCACTGTTGAATGATCAATTTCTCTATTTAACTTTCTGCCTTGATTTGATTCTTCATTTGGTCCCAACGATGAACCACATTTGTTGGTTCAAAACACATTGAGAAGTGAATTTTGATGTGATTATTACTGAAAACCATCTTAATAAACTTGATAGGGATAACAGAATCCTAAATTCAATAATATCATGATCTATTTTTATCTTGAAGTGTATTCCCATTAGGTAAGGTCACCGTTGCTTTGGTGCATATAGTATTGTCAACATTCCTTCTCATAAATAGGTTGTGTAAATAATTTCCTTTGATTGGACGACTTTCAAAAGAAATGGATCTTCCTTCTTGCACTGAAAAAACACCAATTCCATTTCTTGAGGCATCACATTCCATAATAAAAGTTATTGTGAAGCCTGGCGTAGCTAAGACTAGTGCTTGGCACATATCCTCTTTAAGATGTTCAAAGGCCTTCATTACTTCTGTAGTCCAAAAAAATGCATCTTTCTTTAGCAATGATGTTAGATGTGATGATATTCTCCCATATTCCTTAACAAAATTGCGATAATACCGTGTCATCCCGAGAAGTCCTCGAAGATTCTTTATGATTGTGGGGAATTTCCAATTCTTAATGGCTTTAATTTTATTAGGGTCTACCTTAATAGCCTCATGAGATACAATATGACCCAGATATTCCACCTCTTATACTCCAAAGAAAATTTTTGAGGTTTTTGCATATAATTGTTTCTCCTCCAATTGTTTGAGCACCTTGTCAACATGTTGAACATGATCCTTCCAAGACTTTATGTAGATTAGTATATCATCAAAAAATACTAACGCAAATTTTATAAGGAAGGGATTGAAAGTAGAATTCATTAGACCTTGAAATGTGGAAGGTATTGGTAAGGCCAAAAGACATGACCAAAAATTCATAATGACCCTCATGAGTTTTGAATGCTGTTTTCGGAATGTCTTCAACCTTCATTCTAATTTGATAATATCCTGAATGAATATCCAACTTGGTGAAGTAAATTGCTCCATGTAATTCATCCAATAATTCATCAATGATAGGAATGTGGAATTTATCTTTAGCAGTGAGCTTGTTGATCTCCTTATAATCCAAAAAAATATGCCATGATCCATCCTTCTTGTGCACCTATACTACTACAACAGAGAAAGAACTTTGACTAAGTTTAATTATACAAACCTCTATCATTTTTTCAATCATACATTGAATTTCACTCTTTTGGGCATAAGAATACATGTAAGACCCGATGTTTGGAGGAACACTTCCTGGAATCAAATGAATAGCACGATCATTAGCACGAATATGTGGGAGGCCTTTGGTTGTATCAACCACCTTGGAATGATGGTCGAAGACTTTTTGGAGATCTGGGGAAATAGTTCATTTCAATGTTTGAACCTCTAGTAAGCATATTTGTGCAATTATGCCCCATTGTTGTTTCTTCATAATATTTTTCATGCCATTAGAGATGATTACATTTCCTAGTTTCTATGTGATACCCCTTAATTCAACTTCCTTTCCTTCTGCAAAAAAATTCAAGAAAAAATCTTGAAAATTGAAAGCTATCATCCCCAAAGATTGTAACCATTAGACTCCTAGTACAATATCAACACCGTCCATTGGAATGGAAAGCATTGGACTATTCAATACATATTACCCCATGGTTAGTTTGATATTATGGCACTTTCTAGAGTAATTTATAGTTCCTCCATTTTCAGCCATCACTTGACACTCTTGTGTTGGATATAGGAAGAAATTCAATTCCTTGGCTATCTAAAATGAATAAAATTATGGGTACTACCTGAATCAATCAACACTATTACCTTTTTCTTATTGACATATCATTATATATTTAGAGTTTGAGGAGTGGTAATTCCTACCAATGCATTACAATATATGGTTAGATTCATTTCTTCTTTCTTGGGGGTTGGTTCCTGGTGTGTGTTACACAGTAATTTGTCACCGTTGGTCACCGTCCCTGTTACCCTTGTTTTCGCACATTGGAGGACACATTTATGGACCTGTGACCAGTGACAAAACCAAAAAACACTTGCATTGTATTCCCCTAGGTATGAACATCATATTCCTTGAAGACACCTTTTGCAGATTATCCCTAAAAAGTGCCTTTTTTCCATTAGCGCGGGTCCACAGTGCCTTACCCGTGCCAATGACTCAGTTCCTCAAAAGAGGGCGCGTCCATGGACGCTTTGTCATAGAGCAAAGCCCGCGCCACCTAAATTTGGTTATGATTTTTAGCCAGCGCGCACTCATATGTTTTTTCCTCTTTGTTCATGGAGTTCTCTAAGGGAAAAATCTCATGGAAGTGGTCGAGTGTCATCTTTTTATCCATGAAAACCAAGTTCAGTGGCTATTCTGGGATAATGCTAAA
>APFE031171421.1:0-18409 GCA_000404065.3 Pinus taeda | reverse complement strand
ACTACCATTTACAACATGCTTTAACTTGTAGATCCACTTGGAAGTCACCGTTGACTTCCCTTCAGGCCTTGGCACAATCCCAAACATCAATCTTCATGATTGATTGCTACTCCTCATTCATTGCTTCTTTCCACACCTGCTGACTAGCTGCTTCTTCATACATGGAAGGTTCTTCATCAATGAGTTTTGTCATGAGAGCTGCATAGCTGGAGAACCTATTAGGTTTCTTCCCTTTTCTAGATGTGCCATAAGAGTTGCATGTGCTTCTGCCCCTTTCAATGTGGATCTAAGCCATGCAGATCTCTTTTTGTTCTTTGGAACTATAACTGGTTCTGCTAGATCTTGAGGCCCTTTTGGCCTTCTGGTACATTCTATAGATCTTGGATGCTCTTCTCTTGAGGCCTCCTGCTTTACTTCATCCAAGGAATCTATGGAGACGTCCTTAGACCTCCAATATGCTACTTTCTCATTGAAGGTGACATCTCAGCTGAACTCAATTCATCGTTGTTCTGGAATGTAAATTCTATAGGCTTTTGAAGATTCGCTATATCCAAGAAATATGGCTTTATTTCTTGAAGGCTCAAGCTTGTTCCTTTTATCCTTGGGAACATGAATATATACAGGACAACCAAAGATTCTCATGTGCTCAACCTTTGACTTCCTTTGGAGAAGGCTTCTTGAGGAGTCACACCTTCTAGACCTCTATGAGGACTTCGGTTTTAAATATACACAACTGTCTGTGATGCTTCACCCCATAAGAACAACAAGAAGTCCAAATAATGCACCATGGCCTTGACAGATTCTTCGATGGATCTATTGTTTCGTTTGGCTACACCATTCTTTTGTGGATTATAGGGAACAATTAGCTCCCTCTTAATCTCGGCTTGCTTGCAGAAAGCAACAAGCTCCTTTGAGGTGTATTCTCCTCCATTGTCAGATCTCAATACCTTGATCTTTTTACTTCTCAAGTTTTCCACTCCAGCTTTGAATTCTTGGAACTTGTCGAATACTTCATCTTTCGTCTTCAAGAGATATGTCCATGTCTTATGGGAGAAGTCATCAATAAATGCCACATATTATAATGAATCACCAAACGATTTTACGGACATCAAACCACATACATCAGAATGAATCAAATCCAAAGCTTCCTTAGATTTGTTGTCACTGTTTGGAAATGGTTTCTTGACGTTCTTTCTAAGAGCACAACATTTTCATACACCATCGTTCTTTATCTGTAGTTTAGGAATCCGTGACACAATTTCACTTAATTCAGGCAATGTGGTAAAATGAAAATGTCCATACCTTCAATGCCATAACTCACTTGGATCTATTTTGTCATGTATTAATGCTTGATCTAGTTGACTCACAAGTCTATACAGTCTTCCATCACGAATCCCAACAACCCTAGCATAATCTATACTAGTGCCCTTTAACCACACAAGTACTTTGCCATCCACAAAAGAAACTCTATCTCCTTTATCCTCTAAACAAGAAACAAAGACTAGATTCTTTTTCAAACTTGGTACATAAAAGATGATGAACGTTGCTTCTAGATTCCAACTCTATAGATGCGTTTCCAGCTCCTTTGGCTGCATAGATCTTATTGTGATGTTCCTTGTTCTGGTGTTCCTCATGGCATGGTTAGGTTGGATCTTCAGGGTTGGAGGCGGACATGTCACAAGTATGGGTTTACTTCATTAGTGGGCCCAAGGGCTTTTAGAGATGTTTCATGGGGTTTTGAGGAGTTTCTATGGTATTCGATGGCATTCGCTTGGCATATTACATCATTTGCACATCTTGCCTCTCGTTCCGTTGCATTCCGACAACTTTTGAAAAACATGGTTATTATTGGGCCTAACTCAATTAATTACGCTTAAGGTGGCATTCCAATTTCCAAGAGGAATACTTGACGAAACACCTTAGTGTAATAGCTCATTGGAACCAGAATGAGAAGATCTATTGGATGGGATGGTTAGAAGTGATTTTCAATGACATGAGGAAGCGTGGTGGCCAATTTACTTTTTTCTCTCATTAAAAAATATATTTTAATTGAACTTAAAAGAGGGAAAAGTGCTCAATGATTAAAATAATAATAAAATAGGAGGTTCTGGAGAGGTCCATTAGATTTATAAAAGAGGAGGAGGAGGCCATTAGAGGACATCTTGGATTTGATATTTCTCCTTGTACGAGAGGTTGAGAACCTGGTTCTCTACTTCATTGGTAGCCCCAGGACGGAAACCCTCGGTTGATTTAGAGAGATTGGGTGAGCACCCATCCCCCCTTGGTGAATTCATCCAGAATTCACAGGAGAGCTTAGCAGTGGCAGTTCAGTTCAATGGAGGGCCAGTGCAACATTAGAGTAGATTCTTGAGGCCAGTTCCATCTCAACTATATCAGTTGTTTTGGCATGTAAAACTCCAGTTTATATATATATTATAAATAAAGCTGAGATTTCCTTTGGCTCATTATTGTTATTTGTAGTTCCATGTTGTTACATTTTACATGTCAATATTCTGTTTATGAGTGGAAATTTTATTTGAAGTATTTCCGAGTTAAAAATTCAAGAAGACCCCAAATTTTTGCATTTGGAATATTATAGTTATTGTCTCCCAATTCAACCCTTCGAGATAATTTATTTTCTGTCATGCTCGAAAGATTCCTATGCTCTCTTGTCATGTGTCTTGATGCTCCACTATCCACCAACCACATGTCATCATCATTTGCAAAGGGATTTGTCAAAGCATAATAGTAGAAGAATTATTTTTTCCTTTGGGCTTCTTCGGCTTTTCATCTTCTTCAACTTTTGCTGTAGAAGCATGTTGTTTCCTTTTTCTTTTCTTGTTAGCCATATTAGGACAATCTCTATTGAATTGTCCATACTCTTGACAACCATAGCATTGTATCTTTGATAAGTCTTTCTTCTTAGAGGAAGAAGTTCCCTTTCCTGACTTCTTATGTTGAGGTCCAAGCTTCTTCTTTCCCTTGTGCTTGAAGCAGGCTGCAAGGGCTTGAACTTCTTCATCTTGATGATCTCTAGTCATGAATCTTTCTTCTTCTTGAGCACATGATGTTCATAATTTCTCAAATGAGGGAGCTTCTTTCCAACTGTTTATGATTGCTGCAAATGCATCCCATGATCTAGGAAGGCCATTGAGTGCTGTAGTCACAAGTTCTTGATCGGAGATAGTTTCTCCAATAGCTAAAATTTGATCTCGTATTTGTGAAATCCTCACTAAGTATGAAGCGACAATGTCGTCATTAGTCATTCTCTTTTTGAAGGTATCATGCTTTGCGATGCAGTGAATGAGATGATCTCTGATGGAGTTTTCTATTAAACTCATGGCAATAATTTCATCTTCGTTAAACTTCTCTTTTCTAGCTGCATTAGTTGGTTTAGTAGTCTTTCCTATCACAACACTTTGTTTTTAACAATAATTGTTGAATTTTCTAAGTCTATCCTTTAGAAAATTAATCTGTATTCTATTGGTTTATTTCATCTACTTGTAAATTCTGAACAAGTTATTTAAAACATTTAAATACCGAAATAAACACAATACAGTCACAACATCTATAGATCATCAGCTGAAAGAAAACAAACACACAAGTGACACCATTATTGTTAGGCAAATGTTCCCACAAAAACCCAAATCGGGAAAACTGGTGCAACTATTCTGAGGGTTTATTATTATGTAGTATTTCCTTGAGTACAACTGGGTGCCTAATCGGCACACCGACAGAGAAAAATACACGGCAACAATACCTCTCTATTCGGAAACAGGTATTCTGTAAGGACCACATCTACACTATATACATTTTTTTTTTTTTAAATCACAATAAAATACAACCAGAAGAGAAACACATTGGGAATTCATTTCAGAAAATATATCATAACATTTACATACATTTAACTAAGACCAAAATAGTATTGCAAAACATATGTACCGTTCACCAGAAGACGAGACTCAGCTTGCTTTGTTGTTGCTGGTATTCCCTTGTTGCCGGTCACCTCCGCGAATGAATGACGACGTACTTGATCTGAATACGATGACCCACCGGTTAACCTCCTAGCCTACTCCTTGGGTACTCTTCTTCCCCGCGGACCCCCAAGCTGCAATGGGGTTGTACAATGGAGGAATGCAATCTCTGGTAGAGGAGAGCACTCCTTGGCTCAGGAGTCCCCTTTCTAAAATCCTCTACCTCACCATATTCACTATAGTATCATAATCACTGCTCTAACATAGTCTCATCCATCCAACAATAGGGTTCCTCCCCAAAAGTCCCTTCTCCGATGGTTTGCCCTTTCTTTTATAGCGGTCCTCATAGGTGACACTTGGCATGTCATGCGTAATTAATTATTTTTTTATAATTCAATAGCTTGATTATTCACCCACCCATGTGTCACTCTCTCATCAAGGGTCTCCCAAAATTATTTACTTAATTTTTTTATTTAAAACTTATTTTCCTCACCTCAACAAGATTCCTATTTCCTCTCCTAGTTGTCTCTTTATCCCCCCTTTTTATTCCTTAATTTGTGTTCATTACTTAAAGTCAATTAATGAGTCAAGATTTGATCCCCTATCTACTCCCTAATTTAACTTAGGTTATCTCTTAGATGGATATTCTTATGTTGGTTGTTGCCACATGGAGGTTCTCTACATTTCTCTAAATTTAATTTATTATTCTTATTTTAATTCACCTTCCTCTTTTCTTAATTAGGTTTATTTTAGTTACTAATTAATCTTTATCCTTACAATTATTGTCCCTCTTTCCCTTTTACCTAATTAACCACTAATCCACCTATATTTCCACATGGGTCAGGGTAGAGTTTTTAAGTATCTATTTTATTTCTTCCTATTATCCTCTTAACCATGTTTTTATTTTTTATTTAATTACCTCGGTTAACTACATCATTTACCCTTGATTGTAAATTTACTAGTTTCATTTCTTGATTATATCTATTATTTAATTTTTTTTTAATTGATCCAAGGGTGCCCAATTTTGGTCGTGCCCTTCAAGAACTTCCCTTGAAGTTCTAAGGGTGCACACCTTATAGTTTATTTGTATGCCTAAGGGGTGGCCAAGGTTGGTCGTGCCCTTCAAGAATTCCTTGAAGTTCAAGGTGTCACACCACTTTTGCCCTTCAAGCATCAGTGACATCAAGGGGAAAGTATAGAATGCAACGTCATACCACCACCTATCCATCTCTTATAAAATTTGCCTGCTATAAGAGACTAATGGTGTCGGGGATTCAAGGATCCGCCTTGATTGCAGCGCCCCTATAAAATCCTCGTGCGACCCAACTTTGGGATTTGCCGCATTGGCCACGTGATTCTTCAAGGCGAAGTGTTTCAACCCTTTCCAGCCCAAGTCACCGGCTGGGTAGGCTAGTGGGTAGATCAGGGACCACTGTCCCACCCCTTCCCATGTAGTTCCATCCACTTGTACAACCCCATCACCCATATGTGAGTCATTCGGCCAAGCAACTAATCTGTGCCTGCAACCACTAACATATCATCAGAATATAGATAAACATATATAGCAGGTTTCAAAATTGATTTAGAATTTCAAAGATAAAATAATATAAATTTTCATCAAACCAGGTGTCGCCAACTCGTCATATGCGAGTGCCTCTGGTGGTTTCCTGCCATACTCAATAATCATCAGTAACAAGGTTTCTCAGTGTTAGCCATTGTCATAATAACATTATTGCCATCACCTAGTCATTCACATCATTGTTCATTGTGAACCAGAACTAATGCAAGTAGGTAACATAGGGGACACATCAATCATGGCTAGCATCATCATATCATTAATGGAACCATACATATAGATCAAAGCTATCATCATTATAACATCAATAGAAAACATGTCTATCCTTTACTGCTATCACCATCATGATATCAATAAAGAGTACACATAACCATTAATTATATCGTAATCATAATATTAATAGAGAACATGCATAACAATCACATTCTCTAATAATAGAGTCACGTTTCTTTATCCTCAACTTGAGTTCCTCAAAGAATAAAGTATCTAAGATAATGTCATATTAGGGTCAGGAAACTAGAGTGGGCACTACATATTCAGAAAACTTGTCCCACGAAACTCTCTCCGACGACTTTGAAGCTCAGCGATGGCCCTTCTGGCCTTTGCATCAGCCTCCTGTTGCACTGCATTAGCCCCAGGATCCTCTACGTTAGCCCTCTGAGGCACTGCGCAACCTCTGGGACCCTGAGTGTCACTCCCTCTGCGTTGATGGCACAGTCCCTTTGGGCTCTGTGCTGTCTCTGCTGAGCTCTGTGTGGCCTGCTCTAGCTGTTGCTCTTGCTCTTTGCTTCTGTGCTGGTCTCTTGGCACTATCTCTACCTCTCTGCCCAGTACTCACTACCCCTCGCTGCTGATCACTGGTTCACTTTTGCTTAGCAACCCCACTCTAGCAAAATGAATGACTGATCAATCTAGTGTATCTTACAACTAACCCTCAAGCCTCTTCTTATACTTTTCTCGTTGGTCCTTCAATGGCCGATATTAAATCTCTAATCAGCTAAGATTAGATTTGGCTTGATCCACGACTTTCAGAACCTTCTAACCCATTTTTATATTAATACCCATTAATATCTTATTTTTCCTAAGTTTAGAATTAGGAATTCCATTAAAAATATTAATTATTTTAATATCTCCCAAACTGGGTACAATCTGTCCAAACCATTTTCAGGTCTTGGAGATCTCATGTGCTTTAGCCTCTCCACCAAATTTCATGGCTAGAGCACATCTGATGCTACCCCAAATTAACGCTCCCTCTTAGCGAGGACCGTGCTCTAGTAATACTCCTCACTGAGCATCACTTTGATTATCAGGCATCGGTACCTGTGCTGATGCTAGGCCTCCCTGCCCAACATCCTCTACATTGCTGCATCCTGTACTGCTGTCCATGGCCCTGCCACTGCCGTTGCTGCATCTGTATGACAGCGTCCTCTGCATCCGTGCTGCTGCTGGTCCATCCTCCCAACACTGCATACCCCTCTCATCATGCTGCATCATGCTACTGGACTGCAATTCAGTTACTGAGAAGTAAGTAACTAAGCCACGCAACTTCTGACATCCCTGTCAGGCTAGAAACACTCTCAATGTTGAAGCTCCCTCTGCCGCTAACAAGTGCTCCCTCTACTGACCTTAGCGCTGCTACAACAACTCCCTGCATATCTCACCGTTGCACATCTCTCTATGCCATCCTGCACTGGTGTAACACTCTCGTGCCTCTGCACTGTTGCAGCTTGCTAGCGACGTGCTTCCCAGGGACTCCTGCAATGTAGCACTCTCTACAGCTTCATCTGCATCGTCTCTACCGACATCCGCCAGTCTTGCTACTCCTCTTTGGGGCTCTCGTAGCAAGGTATAATCCAAGAGGTTGGGTACCTCAAGGATCCTACCCCTCATCGCTTCTAGTCCTCCTGACTACAGCTCGATGTCTCCCACTTCTTCCTTAGTGGCACATGAGCACTCATGGCACAATTTTCATCCTCCTCGACTTCTTTCACCGCCTTCGCTGGCGCTATCTTAGAGTCAGAAGCCTCTCCCTTGTTCTTCTTACTCACACACTAGCTCGCTTAGTGACCCAGTTCCCCACTGTGGAAGCACTTGACCTTGGGGAGGTCCTTTTTCCTCTTCTCATGCTTTCCCATAGATGCCAGAGGCTGCATCCTCTTCCTCTTCCTTCTTGATCCGGACTCCTTTGCTGCTACTTCCTGTCTTGGTCAGCCTTCTGATCTCTTCTTGACGAAGAGCCGCCCACAATTCTTCCCAATCTGGAAGACTCACCCTGCCCAGTATGCTCTGGACAAATGTCTCCCACTCCTCAGAGACTGCGTTTAGTGTGGTTCTTACCATCAACTCCTAATCCGGCGTGGCCTCTATGGAAGTCAGTTGGTCCCAGATCTCCTTCAACCGACTGAGGAAGAGATCTATCTGATCTCCCTTCTACATCTGGTATAATCGTAGCTCATTCTCAAGTAGCATCTTCCTTTGCACGGAAGTATGCTGGTACAACGTCTTCAAGGTATCCCACATCTCCTTTGCCGTCTCCTTCTCGGCAGTATGTTGGACCACATGATCCTTGACCCCATCAAGGATGATGAATTTTTCCTTATTCAATTCCTCTTCGTACCTTTCATTAGTTATCGGGTCAATTGGGATAGCCATTACTCTCAAGGCGAAGCCATTGATGCGATGTTTGTCTAGAATGGACAGGATCTTGGCCTTCTAGACCACAAAGTTGGATGCTCTGTCCAGCCTATTCTAATCCCTCAACCTATTCACGACCATCTCTCTGCTCCTCTGTCAACTCCTCCGTGTCTCTCTACTTCCTCCCTAGAAGTTCTCGGTTCGACTCCTGCTGAGTCTCTCTACTTCCCATTCGGAAGTTCTCGGTTCGACTCGTCCGAGTCTCTCTACTTCCCATCTGGAAGTTCTCTTCTGGACTCCCTCTAAGTCCCGATTTCCCTCTTGGAAATCCTTCTGCCAATCATCAAGTTGCCCCTCTTCGATCGTTTGTGCAACTGCAACACTGATCTGGATTCCTTGGCTAGAAATCCGCCTCGGCAACAACTCTCTCTACCTTGGTTTTTCCTTGACCACAGTAACCTACCAGCTTCGCTCCCGCAAACCGCCCACAACTTCCTTCATCCTAGCAACTGAAGGATTGAGCCTCTTGGCTCTGCGTAATCTCGACATCGGCAAAACAACTCCCTCAGCCAACTACGCCAGCCTTCCTGGCCTCTGCATGAGCCTATTTCTTCCCTTCCCAACCTCTGCAGTGGCCTCTCTCAGGCCCGGACTGATGATGCAATCCCTCTGCGTTAACCCTTTCTTTGTGGTTTTCTGCAAGGATCAACTCTATCACTCAGGACCGCTGAATCTACTGCAAATGCTCTGCTCAGCTGATGCCTTCAACTTCCCTGTGATCTACAACCACCCTCTGATACCATGTTGAATGTTCTAAGTCTATCCTTTAGAAAATTAATCTGTATTCTGTTGGTTTATTTCTTCTATTTGAAAATTCTAAACAAGTTATTTAAAACATTTAAATACTGAAATAAACACAATACAGTCACAACATCTACAAATCATCATCTGAAAGAAAACAAACTCATAAGTGACACCGTTATTTTTAGAAAAATATCCTCGTAAAAACACAAATCCGGAAAATCGGTGCAGCTATTCTGAGGGTTTATTATTATGCAGTATTTCCTTGAGTACAACTAGGTGCCTAATCGGCTCACCTGACATATAAAAATACACGGCAACAATACCTCTCTATTCAGAAATAGGTATTCAGAAAACCTGTCCCACGAAACCCTCTCCAGCGACTCTGAAGCTCAGCGCTGGCCCTTCTGGCCTCTGCGTCAGCCTCCTGCTGCATTGCGTCAGCCCCAAGACTCTCTGCGTCAGCCCTCTTAGGTACTGCACAGCATCTGGGACCCTCTGCGTCACTCCCTCTGCCTTCTGCATGGATGAAGCAGTCCCTCTAGGCTTTGCGCTGTCTCTGTTGGGCTCTGCGTGGATGACGCAGTCCCTCTGGGCTCTGTGCTGTCTCTGCTGGGCTCTTCATGGATGATGCAGTCCCTCTGGGCTCTGCGTTGTCTCTGTTGGGCTTTGCATGGCTTGCTCTGGCTGTTGCTCTCGCTCTCTGCTTCTGCGTTGGTCTCTTGGCACTGTCTTTGCCTCTCTGCCCAACACTCACTGCCCCTCGTTGCTGATCACTGATTCACTTTTGCTTAGCAACCCCGCTCTAACAAAATGAATGACTGATCACTCTGGTGTATCTTCCAACTGACCCTCAAGCCTCTTCTTATACTTTTCTCGTTGGTCCTTCAACGGCTGAGATTAAATCTCTAATCAATGGCTAAGATTAGATTTGGCTTGATCCACGACTTTTGGAACCTTCTAACCCAGATTTATATTAATATCCATTAATATCTTATTTTTCCTAAGTTTAGACTTAGGAACTCCATTAAAAATATTAATTATTTTAATATCTCCCAAACTGGGTACAATCTGTCCAAACCATTTTTGGGTCTTGGAGATCTCATGTGCTTTAGCCTCTCCACCAAGTTTCATGGCTAGAGCACATCCGATGCCACCCCAAGTCGACAATAATAAGATCTATTTTGACTTTCCAAGCTCTGAAGTTTGATGCTCCCTCTAGCTTGTTTTAGGATTTCATGGAAGAAGCCATAGATGTCAATGTACAAGGACTTTAATAAAATGCTCTCTCTAGGGCTTCTGCAAAAGTGATCTCAATGTATCTTCCTTTTGTCACCAAAGCTCTGATACCATGTTGATTTTCTAGAATAATTAAGGTTAGCACAATATTTTGAAATTTTGATAATTACGTTTGATGTAGATCTTCTTTTAACTTGTTCCAATATATCATTAAGTAATTATACTTCAGAAATTTAACAACAAAGAACAGTAGAACAATAAAGATCACAATGCACAAAAGAGAGACGATTTACCCTGGGAAAACCCACTACCGGGAAAAACCCAACAACCTTTTCAATAGAGAAATTCTTCTTGTTCATGAAGAGACACACCTAGACCTATTGTCAAACTTGGTCTTCTCCTCCAAATCAAGTCACCAAAACTGATCCTACCACTTTGTTTTGCTTGTCTAATCCAGAAATTTTGGTCCCCTAGTAACTGTTCAGTGACCCAGAATTTTGGCCCCTAGAAATTGCCCAGTAACCTAGAAATTTTTCGGTCCTCTTGCAGCAGTTGCCCTAGAAAGATGCGAATCACAAAGAGAGAGACGAGACACGTGCTAGAGGATAGAGAGATAGAGAGAGAATATTTCGTCCTCCTTCTTCCTTATTATCCTTCACTGCCTTTGCCTTGAAACTGTCTTGAGTGAGAGATGCGAATTACCCAAATGAGGAGCTCGAACTGCCTTTATATAGTAGTCTGTCTAAGTTGAATAGACGTGTCTCTTGGCCATGGCCGACTTGACTTGGAGAGAAGCTGACATGTCACTTGTGGAGCCAAAAATTACATTTCAGAAATTCAAATTTACATTTTTCAAAAGTTGCAATGGGACTTTGAATCAAAATAATTTTGTCTTTTGACTCAAGCATTTATAAATATGCTTTACGATGATAAATTGTTGAAGTTCCACGACCTTGGGTCTAGGTTAGAGTCTTAAAATCACTGACGCTACCAAACCAAGAATCTCAACCATAAACTAATTTGCATAGCGGAAATATAAAGCAGTAGATCATATACGCACAATATATACAGTTTAAAACAAAATTGTACAGTAATGTACAATCACCAATCATCTTTATATTAATCCAAATCTAATAAATACAATAGTCTATGGTTACAAGATACAATGACAAATTTGGTTGTAGCACTTCTATGTCGTATCTTGTTCTGTCGGTCCGTCACACCCATATTGCTCACTAGTAGTGCCTTAGTCCATCAAGGCATCCACACATCGAGACACCAAAAGGGTTGCCACCTATCACTGCTGCAAGTTACGTCTGCTACAATGAACATGGGCTCATCAATTGCTCTCTAGGTAGGCCTAATTCCCGAGCTCTAATCTGCCACGCTAGCAACAACTTTAGTCCATCAATGTGTTGCACTTCGGCATTGTCCTTCACCCAACCTTGCAACAACAAAGTCCTTTTTGTCTGCTGCTCTAGGGCTACTTTGGGTAGCCAACTCGTTGCCCTCCAACCAGCTCTATGACACCCAATCTCGTCACTGCAAGTTCTGCTCCTAGGATGGAATTTTAACCTCCACAAAAAGTCCAAATGGCACCCACAGGCTGCACTACAAACTGATCCAAACACTGTCAAGCCTTGACCCAATACATCTCTCCAAAACACTGTTATTCACCGCGCTTGATTGCTGCATTCTGCAATTCTGGTTAGGGCATCAATTGCAACCCTCAATCCTCCAAGCAGTCATCAAGTCAATCCTTCTAAGGCTGCGGTCCTCCAAGGTAAGGCTCTCCACACCTACACTGCCCCAAATCTAGGCTTAATACTTCAACGCAACCCTTAGAGATAGCCCCGCTGTTGGCTATGGCCTGCGGCCTAGCGCAATAGTTGTTGTAGGCTTACGACCTCCCTCAAATCCTGCCCAATCAACTCTGCTTTGCTCCACAGCCCTGCGGCCTTCACTACCTAACATCCATGGTTAAGAACATCCCTTAAACATGCCTTCAAACAACCCTTTACACACTTCGCTGTCACTTGCAACGAACTGCCTTCACACAGAAGTATCCCCGTCGTCCCTTCGCCACTTTCACACTATCTTTACCCTCTTGCTGTGGCAAAACAGAGATATTCTGAAGCGAACAAAGTTCCTTCTATAGATTAATTACTCCAAAAGACTTGGAATATAAAGATATCCATGAGGATACAAATATTATATATTAAAATGTGTGAATAAGAATAATTTACAATGAGAACGAGAGGCTTGCTTATATATCCAGCAAGTGTCTCTTCATGGAGATCCATGTCCTATTTAGACATGCCTCTTCAACCTAATTACTAATTATTATTAACTAATCATTATTACAATCATCCTCATTGCTTATATTTCTATTATTTATATATATTTTATTCGTGACATTACCTTCTTCCTCAAAAAGCTTTGTCCTCAAAGCTTGTCGATGAAAAAGGCTTGATATCTTTTTCGGCTTCAAATGACTATCTCACTCAAAACAATCATCTTCATCGATACAAGCTGATATGATCTTCTAAGTGACAAATAAAATTGTCGCACTGAGAAGGGATCAGACCATCCTAGGTTGATCTTCTGTGTAGTATTCTGATCACTGGAATTTTGTAACGACTTGTCAGCATAAGACAAGATTGAGGTTACATCACTATTATCTGGAACATAAGTTTGTTGTTTCGGTTCTGAGAGGTACACATACGTAGCTTGATTGAGCTGTCTACTCTCGTGATTCAGATGTTGATATGGAACCTTTTTGGTTTGACTTTCTCTTATTGGGCATGTGGCAATTTTTAGATTTTCTTCTGGCGAAGATGTTGTCGAGTTGGTTATGGAACATTCACTTGGGATGTTCATTTTCTGAACTGCAACATCTAAGTGTGTCGTTTCTTCAATTGACTTGTCTTCTTGAGTTGTGACATTCACAAGATTGGTATCTGTTGTTTTGTCATCAACTTGAATTCCTACATTTGATGCTTCCTTCTCGATAAGTCGTTGTACATTGTTTTCTAATGACTTCTTATCCTTCTTAAGTTTCTTAATTTGTATAAGTAATTTTTCAATATGGTTTTTAAGTTGAGAAACTTCTTCATTTTTGTCAATAGTGATTTTGTCAATTTCATTTTGCATATTTTGTAATACTTTTTTACCTTCTTGAAAAACTACTTTTGAAATATTTGATATATCTTCTAACGTTACAAAATTTGGTTTCAGTGTAACATCTTGGAGTGTTATTTTCTTCTTCTTGTGGGAAAATGTCAAAAACTTCTTTCTTGTATTTAGAATAAAGGACCCTAGAGTTTCCATCCAGGGTGATCCCAAAATAATGTCACCTTGATTGTTCCATAGGGTGTGAACTGAGAATTGTGATACAAATGCATAATCTTC
Source organism: Pinus taeda (assembly GCA_000404065.3). Lineage (NCBI taxonomy): Eukaryota > Viridiplantae > Streptophyta > Pinopsida > Pinales > Pinaceae > Pinus > Pinus taeda. The sequence continues at coordinate 4,774 of APFE031171421.1, read as the reverse complement.
AATGTTTAACTATAAATTGGCTATGTCATATATTTTATTGCAAAAAAAAATCTAATTTTTCAGTGATATTTGACTCTGGAATTACTAATTGGTTTGCAATTTTAGGTGTTATATATTTGAATTTTCTACCGGAGAAATAGAAATAATAACATCTTTTCCTGCGAGAGTTCCTTTAATGTTAAATAGCGCTTTACTGTCTCTGGGTAAAGTTTCTAGGAATCTTTTGGCATTCATTTCTGTATTAGACTCCATTTTGCTTTTTGAATATCAAATACTTTTTAAATCACCTTTTTTTTAAATAAATTCCTTTTCTTTGTATATATATTTCCAAATATTCTTCCTCTTTTAAATAGCCTTGACTCTACTAATTTCCTCTAAATTTTTTTTTGTTATATATATATTATATATATATATTATATATATATATGGCCTTTTTCTAAAATCACCTTTTGAATAATATATTAACACCTTTTATCTTTTATCCACTCAACAATAATAAACTTCAACGACTCTTTAAAGTTTAACCTTTAGGAAATAAATGTTTTTATTTTTTTATTTTTTTTTATTTTTTATATATAATATATTTTTTTTTTACTCCTTTGTAACTTAAAAAAAAATCTCTTTATGAATCTTTGCCCCTTTTTTTATATACTTCAATAATATAATCTTTTGAATTGATTAATCTCACAAAAAAGATGCAACGTCGACCTTTAATTAATTGGGTGAGTCAAATTAATTGGTTTTGTTAGTGTTGGAAGGTCACGACTTATCGTTGACCAACTTGTTAACTTTCCTCCTTGGTTACGAATGGTTAGAGAGCAACACGACCACTAGAGCTCCTCTGAATCTATGGTTACACGGAACAATACAAATATTTGGAAATATATGGCTGGATTATATGAGTTTCGAACAGATTAAATCAGTGCCAAAGTGAATCGTGTTGTACAGTCCTTATGTTTTTCACTTATTGGTGCTGCAGTTTCACTTATTGGTGCTGCAAAGACTGCAACATCGACTATACAGTTTGTATAAGCAGCAATGGCATAGGCTGAAGCGTTTTGCAGCGAAGGTTGAGAAGGTTAGCTGAGAATTTGGCGGTGTCATAGAGATTTGCAAACAGTGTCGGGCTATGGTTGTAGCGAAGTTTTCTTGTTGGACGACAAAGGTCAATGGTTGTATTTGGCAACAACCTGATGGCAACGACAAACCCTGCAGAGAAACTATAGTGGTTGTTCGTGGCATTGAACAGCAGTTTAATGGATTGAGACCGAGTCGATGGGGGACTGTCAGGGTCAATAGGAATTCCGCAGTGTTCGAAGGTCGAAGCCACAACTGTATTTGCACAGTTTTGGATACCAACGGTTGCAGACGTCAAGTCCAATCGATGTGTAGAGCTACTTCTTGTGCTTGTAGGGAAAATGTGTTGTTTGGTAGCATTGGCGGTTGCTGAGGGCGTAAGGTAGGTTTGTTTTTTTGTATAATAATACTATATTCTGTGATTGTCTCTATGATATATATATTTTCTTTCCAATTATATAATTCTATATTCGTCTTTAATTAACAAATGGCCAAAGACCTGAAAAATGAAGAATCTCCCAATGTGTAGCGAAACGCTTCAAGTATGACATCAACAAGGTTGATGACAATTGATGGCCAAGGGTCGGTGACTGTAGAACGAGCTCTGTGCAGCAGTGAAGCGGCCAAATGATCGACTGCTTTGATACCAAATGAAGCGAACAAAGTTCCTTCTATAGATTAATTACTCCAAAAGACTTGGAATATAAAGATATCCATGAGGATACAAATATTATATATTAAAATGTGTGAAGAAGAATAATTTACAATAAGAACGAGAGGCTTGCTTATATATCAAGCGTCTCTTCATGGAGAGTCATGTCCTATTTAGACATGCCTCTTCAACCCTAATTACTAATTATTATTAACTAATCATTATTACAATTATCCTCATTACTTATATTTATATTATTTATATATATTTTATTCGTAACATATTCCTCCACGAAATTTCAGAGCTCTTCTTAGAGATATATTGCCACAAATGGATGCTCTAAAATGACTAATTACACTTCATATTTATACACATATGAAGGCTCAACGTCACATTTGAAGTGACACTTATCAAGTCGGCCTACTTGACAATTAATTAATTATGTCAACTTCAAAAATTCATCTCTCGAATGACAACTCAGATTCAGAGGATTTTCGATGCGTTGGAATCGTCTTTCCGAGCACTATCATCCTCATCCATCACATGTCGAGAATCCATCATGGTTTTGCCCCAAAAATACAATGGGTGCCAAAACCCCACACTTGGGTTCCAAGCCCACAAGCTGCCCTTGTGGCGCTTTGTCCTCCAAACCCTGAACCCTAGGGCTTGGAGTACCTCCCAAGCTACACAATTCAACACTCCCTCTTAGTGAGGGAGGTACTTCCAAGACTAGGAAGTATCTCGTCATCATTATCACTTCTTGCAACACTTGCCCAACTCTTGGCGCTCACAATTGCAACAATCCCTGTACAGTGAACTACGCCCTTGTTAGAAGTGTCATTGTCACTGGTAGAAGCAACCTACTTCTTCTTCTTATCCTGTAACGTCTTCCACTCTTTCCATGATTCCCTCTTGGCAGTTGTAGGAGCACCCTTACTCACCACTGACCACATGCTATTCTTGGGGTTGCAGAGTCTCCCTCTGAATTGGTAAGCTTCGTCTCGAACTAGACTCCTTCTGAGTCTCTGGAACTTGGACCTTCTCGGAAAAGTGTACCTTCTTCTCGGGAACCTGTGCTTTCTACTCTAAAGACTGCACCTGCAACTGTACTTGCTCCTGCTTCTCTAGAACCTGCACCTGTCCTTGCTTCTTGCCATGATCCTCAAGCTTAGTAGTTAACCTGTAGAGACCATGCTCTCTAACTCCGAGTACAATCCCATCGGACTTAGAGCCTCTGAGCCCGAGTCTTGCCTTTCCATCCTAGAATAAGACCTCAAACCCCTTCCTCTCCATCATCGAGACAGAGAGCACATTATTTCTGAGTCCTGGTACAAACAATACATCTTGGACTCGCTTCATACGTCTTGTTTCCATTCTGAATGGCACAACACCCGATCCTTGAATCTCCAACTGACTCTTATCGCCCAACACCATGTGCAACTTCGAGTCCCATCCAGCTAGAGTCTCAAAAATATCCTGTGATATTGTCATATGCTTCGTTGCACCACTATCCACGTACCATCCATCCTCTTTAATAGTACTCTACGAGAAACGAGAAATCATAGCAAAATCCTCCTCTTCGTCTTCCAATCTTCTAGCGAGCTCATCCATCTTTGCTTTATTGGAAATAAGGGCGGCCTCCTTCCCTTTTATTTTCTCATCATCTCCCTTCTTCTTTGGACATCTCGACAAAAAACGACCCATCTCGGCACAATTGAAACACTTGACTTTACTCAAGTCCTTTTGCTTACCCTTCATTCGTGATGCAAGTTCCACGTCATCATCTGAAGCTTTCTTCTTCAGCTGAAGATCTTGGTTTCGCAACTCTTCCTGAATGAAGTCATGCCACAGCCTATCCCAGTCTGGCAACTTATCCCTGGAAACGATTCCTTTGATGAAGGGCTTCCATTCCTCGGTGAACCCTTTCAAGGCAACCCTTACCATATCACCATCTGAGACAGTCACACCGATGGCGGCAAGCTCGTCTTTGACCCGAGACAATCTCGTTAGATACGAGGTTACACTTTCACCCTTTATCATCTTGGTGGATTTCAAATTGTCCTCCAATACCAGTACTCGGTTCTCGTTTTTATTCTGGAACAAACTCTGAAGAGACATCCACATCTCATGTGCGGTGTTCTTCCCGGACAAATGAGGTATTAGGGCATCCTACACACCATCTAGGATGATCAATCTCGCCCTCGCACCCAAATCTTCCCATATTTTCAACTCCTTAGGGTCAGTTGGCTTCTTGATCTCTTTCTCGACAAAATCGAGATCTTGTTGACCAGCAATATCAACTTGATCCTTTCTTTCCATGGACTATAGTTGGACAACCCCTCCAACCTATCCTCATATCAGATACCTACCTGCAACTTCGACATTGTAGTGAACCCTTCACTTACAATGTGACCAACACCCTCTCACACTGTACTTCACTGTGCACAACTCTGATTTACTTGCTTCCAAAGTAGCTCAGACATGCTCTGATACCATGTTGAAGTTCCATGACCTTCGATCTAGGTTAGAGTCTTAAAATCATTGACGCTACAAAACCAAGAATCTCGACCATAAACTACTTTGCACAGCGGAAATATAAAGTAGTAAATCTTATACGCACAATATACACAGTTTAAAACAAAATTTTACAATAATGTACAATCACCAATCTTCGTTATATTAATCCAAATCTGATGAATACAACAGTCTATGGTTACAAGATACAATGACAAACTTGGCTGCAACACATCTTTGTCGTATCTTGTCCTGCCGGTCTGTTACACCCATACTGCTCACTAGTAGCGCCTTAGTCCATCAAGGCATCTACACATCGAGACTCCAAGAGGGCTGCCACCTATCACTGCTGCAAGTTACGTTTGCCACAATGAACACGGGCTCATCAACTGCTCTCTGGGTAGGCCTAATTCCCGAGCTCCAATCTGCCACGCTAGCAACAACTTTAGTCCATCAAAGTGTTGCACTTCGGCACCGTCCTTCACCCAACTTCACAGCAACAAAGTTCTTCTTGTCTGCTGCTCTAGGGCT
>APFE031171401.1:62390-122372 GCA_000404065.3 Pinus taeda | reverse complement strand
GCTGAGGTGAGCCTTTTTCTTGGAGCCATGGAAGTGGGTAAGGTCTGATTGAATCAATTGTCTGTAGTATTCCAGTGCAAATAACCTCATTGGCACATATCTTGGGAGCCTATATGGGCAGACCTCACACCCATAAATCCTGAAGACTGTATGGTGCTCATATAGGTACCAGTCACCTATTTTGTTTTTCTTGGAAAGCTGCAGAGCTTTCTTTATCTCACTGGATATTCTGGGAGGTGGGGACTTCATCAACATGCAGCAGAGTGGGTAGACAAATTGGTCAACAAATTCACAATATGTATAGGGTGAATTTGTGACTTTGTGATAGACTGAGGTCCAGAAGATCACAGATCTTCTTTCCCCTGTATGATCCAGCCTTCTGAGGTAGCATGGGAAGGCTTCAGAGTGATAATACATGAACATGTGGTAGAGGTAGCCTGAATATCTGAAGACCCCCTGTCTGTCCACTTTGGTTAACTGATCATGGATCCTGTTGGCTATGAATTTGGCAAAATTGTACTTTTGGGTAGGGGGTTGATATGGGCTGTAAACAGACAACATTGCTAGCATGGCTCTGTCTACATGCTCACTGTTTTGATACCCCAATACATAGGCTATCATGTCAATTAGCAGCCTGCCTACATCATTGAATTGATCATTTAGGTAGGGAGGAGGCTCAGTGGTTTGGCACTCAGGCTTCATGAAGTTCCTGATGATCTTTTGTAGTTCCTCATCAGTCAATTTGTCACCAGCATCCATCAAATGATTCATGGAGAATGGGATCAACAACTCTGTCTGATCAAAGTGTAACATCTTGTTTATGGTGTCAGCATTGATTTGGAATAGGATCCTCCCTGATGAGGTGCTGATAGCTCTATGTTCGGCATTATAGTGTTCTGCACAGAGGCGAACGATTTCGGGGAACACATTCACAGCTGGGAGACAGTAATAGGGCAGGTTGGACTCCCAGACCCCATATGTACCATGCCCATCCTTGTGGTCTTCCCTTAGTCTACTGAAGGTCTGCAAAAAGTCCCTGCTCCCTTCAAAGTCTCCAATGAGACCATCTTTGTCTACTAATGTCAGGGCTTCCAGCTCTTTGTTTGTTTGACTCTGTGAGGCCACACTAATGGATGAAGTTGCAGGAGACGCCATGATAGAAGCTGGTTTGTGGAGAAAGGGGCAGAGATTCAATCAGAGCTTAGAGAGTTTTTGGCAGCCCCTCAACTATTAATACAGTGAGGTGTACCTTTGCAGAAGGTAATGCAGGCTGGATTATCTGTTTTTCTGTGGAATTCACAGGGTGTGAATTGTTACTAAGAAGTTTGCAGGGTTTATTCAGGTTTCTCTGGTATAACAGCAAGTGGACTGTACTTGGCAAAAGGGAACAATGCCTAGTACCTCGGGAAGGATTTCGGGGTTTTTAGCCCGCGAAACGAGCACTCGTTTGCCGAATTATGGTTTTAGGGTGGTGAGGGTTGCTTGGCTAGCTTTGTGTGATAGACAGGACTGTATTTGAAGGTTTTTTAATGGTGCCAAATGGTGAATTTTACAGTGAATTTACAATGCATGGGCGAAGTGGGGAAACCGGCTAAATACCTGGACTAACCAGCTTGGACACTTGCGAGCTGGGCTGTGGAGGCTTGGCACCGTGAATTCTGGACTTTCAACGGTTGGAATCTTCAAATTTTCCGTCTGGATCAATTTTCGCGGCAGCTGGTTGTTTAACGACTTCTTCTCTTAATCGCATGAAAATGACTAAAAAACGGCTTATTAGGCCGGTTATAACGTTGAATTTTGCAAAATAACGCGATTGGCGCTTTTCCGCCGATGACGTCAGCATGACGTCATGGTGGGCCCATCGTACAGTGATGACGTGGCACTGATGTAAGGGCCAGGGTGGCGGGACACGATGGCGGGCGGATGCGGTGGCAAGACTGCGTGCAGGTTGACGGGGCGCGGGGGCGGACGGAAGTGAGGTGACGTCAGGGTGACGTTGGAGCGACGTGGGAGGGAGAGCAGTAAGTGGAGTGGTGGTAAGCGGGTTCCCCGCACCACTTTTGGAGCAAAGGCGGTAACGGGGAGAGAGCTCCGAACAACCTCAGCGCCCGCCACGCGTCCTCGTACGGGCCCAAAACCGCTCTCCCCGGACGTTAACGGTCGGCAGATCAGGGCGCAAGATCGACTGCCCACCCTTGGATTTTGACTGGCGGAGATCGGACGGTTGGCGGGTCCTCCGACGGGTCGTGCATGTTTGGAAGGGGCCCGCCGGGCAATTAAAATATTCATTTAAATAATATGGCCGGGAACTTTAGAATTTGTGGGTTTTTTGCAGGTTTGCATAAGGTTCGGGCACAAATCTTTCATGAAGGCGCAAACTATAGGAAAAGGGTCAAATGGGTTTTATGTAATATGAAAAGGCAGATAACCCCCGACCTTAGGATAAAGAGGGGGGAGGGTGATTTTACAATGTTTTCCACCCCTTTAAGTAATTTTATGGGTTTTCAAAGGTTTTTCAAGGTAAAATGGGACTTCTGGGTAGGGAAACTGGTTTGAGGGGGAGCAAAAGGTGAGTCATGGGTTCTTGACCTTGACCAGGTGTCAATTCAAGTCCCAGGGAGAGAACACTATGGCTATAGTGCCAAGGAGGGGCTATTTATGCATTGTGGGGTTTATACACCATGGTGTTTATAATAATAGGGATAATGGGGTATAGGGAGTTAATTAGTAGAGTTAGCTGTTAACATGGAGGGAACATATAAGTAAGGGCTAGCTGAACCAAGTTTTCTTTGAAAATAACTTGAAATTGGGAGTAGATCAAAATGAAAAGATTTTTGCACAAGAAATGTGGCTTCTTAAAGCCATAAGAATACTTCAAAGATATAAATTTCTGTGCTCTGTGCATCTTGGGAAAAGGTGTCAGTTATGAGTGAAATACAGATGAAAACAAAGGAGTTAGTCATGCTCCAGTGTGTTGCTCTTCCTGTAGATGTTTCAGCAACTTTGATTTTGTAAGAGACAGCACTTCTGCAACCCCATCTACCTACCCAACTAGTTCTCCTAGCATTTTTTGTTCCTTCTTGGAGGGTGCACTTGGACTTGCAAATCCTTTAAATGCCTTTTTCTTTTCATTGGCTTTTGCTTTCATTCCCTATCTAATACAACCCTTATTCCTTCCAAGGTCCCAGATTAAGCAGTTGGGAACCTTAGTTTCTCTACCTAGCTACTGATCTACCAAGATTAAACAGTTTGGACAGATTTCATTCTCTATTCTATAACATGGAAATTGAAAACATGGCATGATCCAGATTAGATTGTTGGACCACCCATCAAAATTGAGTTCTTATCAAAACTGGCACAGACATTGTCTTCTTAGGGAAATATGGGATCTTTGCTTTGTCAAAGCAGAGCATATTTGGACCTTTGATACCCAATCATGAAATATGAAACCTATTGATATAGGTATCCAACAGGGCAATAGATCTGGATTCTCTAGCCATAAGGATTCAAATCAAAATGACCTATTTCGAGGGTCCATGCATAGATCTATCTCTATTTAGATCGACCAATGGTCTAATTCCATGCACAGGTGGATCTCGACCTGGAAAGACAGAGCTTGTAGTAGAATCTTGTCAGAGAAAAGAAAGCGATCCAAATTTGAGGCCATTTGGAATGTACCACCTCGTCGATTGTTCCAAGTAAATATTCCATTTTTGAACTCTAGGTCTTTCAAACCTAGCTCTTCAATGGTTTCCTAGAAGGCCACAAATATCTGATCCATTCTTCTGAGGCCTCCCTTTTATATTGCTGAGCTTTGTTATTAGATTAAAGTCCCCAACCACAATCTAGTTCGTTTCGCCCAAGAACTCCTTGAGGTTCATCTAGCCCTGAAGGAAGCTGGACTTTTGGCTGAGCATAGTGGGTCTTTAGACCCCTGTTAACCAAACCTTCTTCGTTGATCCAAGAAATTTGAATTGACCTGAGAGAGAGTGAGGGTTGGCCAACCAATCGCTCAATGAAATAGATCTAGTGTCTTAGAGGATGCCCAAACACCCTACACTACCTCTTGCATCTAAAGTCATGCTCAACATCAGAGGCTAGCTCTTGTTGGAAATGTCTTGTTGCCTTTCCTTAGTCACTTTTGTTTCCTGCAGAACAATTATATTGGGCTTCTCTTCTTGAATTATATCCTTGACATACCTCAATTTCCCTTTCGAATTGAGGCCCTGAATGCTCCATGAGATCAACTTCATTGAGAAGGAGGGTGAAGAGATCTTTGTTAGTACTCTATTAGGATTTTTTCTTGCCCTAAGTTTACTAAGGTTACCCCTGCTTCTCAAATTACCTCCCACATTCGTTTTCTTCCCCCCTTCCTAGACCCCAAGTTGAGATCAAAATGCTGCGAGGGGTGGTCTTCATCTCGTGGTAGTAATTCCAGTTGGTTGTGTGGTTCCACCACAACTTGGTGCTTCTCTCAATCTTTGAAAATTTGATGGAACTGATCTAGGTGATCTTGCAGGATTGTTGTCGCACCATTGTTCACCCAGTTATGGAGGTAGGCCACAGTGACTCTTTCATTTGAATTTAGTTAGTCGAACTTCACATCCTTCTCCAGTGCTTGATGAACCTAGCAAAGGGCTTGGAGGATTTCCTTGTTATTCGATTGGGTTTTTACAGACTTTCATTTGCTTGGATGCTTTCCCTTTGCAACTTCTAGGCGATGTTGCACTTCCATTGTTTCTCAGGCTTGGGGGACTATCCCTGGAACATCTGGTTGTTCCAGCTTTAATGACATGGTCAGCTCCACAAGGATGGAAAAGCGATTACTTTGAGCATTTTGAGGTGGATAATGTGAGCTCGAAGTTGTGCAGCTTGCGACCACAATTGGGGGTTTAGTTGAGTGGCTAGTAGATGCATCCATGTGCGTTGCCGACCTTGACTGGGGGGGGCTTTGTTCAGAGGGGGCATTGGTACTAGACCTCTTGGAAGTCATCCAAGGTAGGGGTTGAGGTAGTGGCTTGGGCTTGTTGTGGGTAGTCATGAAACAGATGACCTTATTCATGACATAATCGACATTTTAACAACACATGTTCGTAGTCCAATGACTCCAACCAAGTCTCATCCTAATATTAAATTTCTATAGATTTTGGGAGAGGCTAAGAGATGTTCACGTACACACAAATGTGGGCATATAATGAGAATATTTTGTGGCGCATGATCTCAAAGACTTGAACAAAATTTCCTATATAATTGCTTATGAGTTCCAAAATTTCCAGTTCCCAGAATTCCTCCGCGAGAGAGTATAGGCAACCCCAGATTAGGTTCGTGAGGAATTGTTCCTTGTCTAGGTTATAACAGGGTTCCTAATGTCTCATGAATAGGCCTGTGTTGTTCATGAAATAAGGACCATTATCCCGGATTCTTTTCCTATCCTACATATCTTCGAATATTATTGTGAATAATCCATTAGCACTTAGGTGAAGGTTGAAGGGAGCATTGGGTTACCATTTTAACTGGATCCAGTGTAGAATGTCAGCCTCCTATGAACAAATAACCATAAACTTGCATATGATTGCATGGTCCTCCATGAACCCACGAGAATGTTCCAGGCAATTATTAGGAATGAACACCTTGGGATTCTTATTCACTTTTGGCAAATAGCGGCCCTTCATTTACACTTTCCATTGTGCCCCTAGTGTTGGTGTCTCTTCCTAAGTACCTTTGTTCTGTCCAGAGGATCACATAGGAGTCAGCAGTGGCCTAGCAGCTCTAGTAAGAATCGACTTGAAGCAAAGGGTAGATCCCCCTCCCCTCGGAGGCCCCATCCATGGAGCACTCAGCTTGGCATGCGCCGGTTGTGACAACGCCTGTGATAGAGGCGTAGTGAGGAGGATGGTTTAGTAAGGATCAGGGTTGCAATGGAAACCCTAGCTTGATGATTTTTATCCAATTTGGACATATTTTATTTTGGAGTGTAATATATATAGATATTTCCTTTTTCTTTATTTTTTAATATTTAAAAAGATTTCGGTGATTGATTAAATGTTTAATTTTTTTGAAAATCTGTTGAACATTTATTACTATTTCTAACAAAAATATTAAATGAAATATGAATAAAAAAATAATTTAAAGGTTCAAATTCATTTTTTAATATATAATTTAAAATATTTAGATATTCAAAATAACTTATCCAAATTAATTAATTTATTTATTTATTTTGAAAATGAAAAATACTTTCTCTTGGATTGTCTAACCCTCCACTCACATCCATTTCTCATTCTTTAAAGACATTTTCCCCACTACCAGCCTCTTTGGACTGTGTTTAGTCAACAAAACTTACAGTGGCCTTTTCTCGCCTCCTTTGTATCACAAAATAAAATTTTAAATAACTCAATTAACTACTTCTTTCTTAAAGGTCTGGCAAACCATATTAGTCTTAATGCGACCCATTAATAATTTCATCATCATAATAATATATAACAAAAAATATTAAAAATAATATGTAATAAAAAAATATTTAAAAATATAATATTTATTTTTACATAAAATTTAAAATATTTACTTATTCAAATTAACTTATCAAATTAAATCTTTTATTTATTTTTAATTTAATAATAAATATGTTAATCAACTTTTTTTGGGTAACTATTATGAAGGAATAAGTATATTTATTTATTTTAAAACATTTTTTTTAATGTTTTAAGTATACTTTTATTTATTTTAATCATTTTTGTTATTGTTACTGTTATACTTTTGGACTTATGATTGGTCTTCCTCTCTTAAACTGAGTTGCTTTTGATAATTAAACTTTAAATCTCTCAATTTTTACAATTACATGTCACTTTAATTACTAATTAAGATACCCTGAAAAGTATTTAATATTTCAATATTAAATACTATTATTTAATATAAATAGAGATATTAATAAAAATACAACGAAAAACGATTTTAGTGGTTGTTCTCCACTGAAACTCTCTGATGACGCGGGAAAACAGTTAGGGTTTCCAGGCTTCTGCAGGTGTTGATCGCCATGGAAGGAAGTCCAGTGGAGAAGGAGAAAGAAGAAGACCATGAACAAACACATGACATTAATAAATAGAAAAAGACTATGATGAGCAATGCAGAATAGGAGATGGACCACGAAATGACCGAGAGTGAGATGGAAATGGAGGACCACAAACTACATGAGATTCTTGATAGAGAACACCTAGATTTGGAAGGGTTCTTGAAACAGGGAACCATGGGAGGGGTAGAATTGTTACCTCAAGAAAAGTTCAATAGAGTACAATAGTTGTTCGTATGGAAAAATCGAGCTAAAGGGCTAGAGAGGAAAAGAAACAATGAAAGACAGGGTAATGAAGGTGTGAAAACTATGAAAAATACACCAGGATTAGCACCTAGAAACCCAGGAAAGAAAAGAGGCAGGAAAAAGAAAAATGAGCTATTGATGGAATGTGGGAAGCTAATGATAGATCTAGGTAAGATGAAAGACCTAACTAGCTACTCCTTTATAAATCTTTAATAACGAAGTTCACTTCTTGGAACATCAGGGGTCTAGGTAGTGAAAGGAAACAAATATTACTTAGTAATAGAATGAAACAAGCAACTCTGGGTATGATCCTCATCCAGGAAACTAAACGTTCCATTCAAAAAATAAAAGAAATACATAGAAAATGGCTCAATCGATTTGAGTTTCTAGAAGTCAAAGCAGAGAATACAGTAGGAGGCATACTCACTCTTTGGAACCCCCAAAAGATTGGTATAATAGATGTTGAGGCATCTAGGAATTATTTATCAGTGGTTATTCAGCCTGTGGGAGATTGGGAGACCTATCTGGTCACGAATGTTTATGGTCCTCAAAGAATGGATGATAAACTTAGGTTTCTAGATTCTCTTGTGGATCTTAGAGACAGACATGCAGGAATACCATGGATCATATGGGGGAGGGACTTCAACATGATCAAATCACTTTTAGAGAAAAATGGGGGAACCAGAACTCGAAGCAAAGACTCTTTAGCATTTCAAACTTTTATAGATAATATGAAGCTAGTTGACACTAATATGAGTAATGGTCTCTTTACTTGGAACAATAAAAGAGGAGGAGAGTCTCAAGTAGCCTCAAACTTAGACAAATTCATAATCTCATAGGACCTTATGCTCATTGACAAGGAAATGATAGTGATAGTTCTCCCCTTTGGAGGCTCAAATCATTGGCCGATTCAACTAGAGGTTCAGGGCATTGGTACCCCCAGGAATAGACCTTTTAGATTTGAGAATATCTAGCTCACCCACCCAAATTTCATCAGCAACATTGCAAATTGGTGGTCAAAAGATTTGCATATTCAGGGTACAAGAATGTTCCTTCTACAGAAAAGGCTAAAGCACATCAAGCTCAGGCTCAAAGAATGGAACAAGAATGAATTTGGCAATATTTTTGAAGCAAAAAAATCTGTTGAAGATAAAATATAGGAATTCAACCAAGCCCTTATCATAGATGGCTTTGATAAAGTCAGAAGTGATCAAGTCACCAAACATCATCAAGATTGGGAGAATTTATGTAAACAAGAGGAAATATTTTGGAGACAAAATTCTAGAGTTCAATGGCTAAAAGAAGGTGAGCGAAACACTAGATTTTTCCATAGATCAACCATCGCAAACAGAGCTCATAATAGGATCTCTTTGATCAAGGACGAGGGAGGGAATCCTCTTAATTCCCATGAAGAAATAGAAGTTGTGTTATTTCAGCACTTTCGAGGTATAGCAAAGGAAACCATTTCAGATAGAGAGCATTCCATCAGGGACTTAACAAGACATATACCTAGGCTGGTGTCTAGAGAGGATAGTTTCAAGCTTAATAGGCCAGTGACTTAAGAGGATTTCAGTGAGGTCCTCAAAGAAATGTAGAATGGTAAAGCGCTAGGCCCTAATGGTTTCAATGTGGATTTCTTTAAAGCTTGCTGGAACATTGTTAAACAGGATATTTTGAATGTAGTGGAAGATTCCAGGATGAATAGAACTATTTTGAAGGTGCTCAATACCTCCTTCATTTCCCTGATCCCTAAACAGAATAATGCTTTAACTCCAGATAGGTTTAGACCCATAGCTTTGTGTAATGTGGTATACAAGATAATATTGAAGGTTGTGGCCAATAGACTCAAACCTCTTCTTCCTACACTAGTTTCTATGGAACAATCTGGTTATGTGGATGGAAGACAAATTCTCAATAACATTATTCAAGTGCATGAGGTGGTGCACTCATTGACTACCAATAGGAAGGCTGGAATGATAATGTAATTGGACCTAGCCAAAGCTTATGATAAGTTGAATTGGACCTTTATCGGGAAAGTTCTTATAGCTTTTGGGTTTGATCATAATTGGGTTACATGGGTCATGGTCCTGGTAACTTCTTCTAGTTTTTCATTATTGGTTAATAGTTTTCCCTCTGAGACATTTATTTCTTCAAGAGGCCTCCGGTAGGGAGACCCGCTCTCTCCCTTAATCTTCATCCTCATGATGGAAGGGCTTGATCGGTCTATCAAGCATGCAAAATAAGTTGGTAAGATTAAGGGTCTCCAACTTTCTGACAATGGACAAGCCTTGACTCATCAATAATTTTTTTATGATACCATGCTATAGTGAATCCCCACAATCAAATAATCTCTTGCATATAAACAAATCTTGAGTTACCTTGCCATGGCTACAGTTATGGAAGTCAATCTCTCCAAATCTAAGATTTTTTTCTTTAATACCAATATTTCCATTTAGAGGAATATCTCCAGAATTCTAGGATTTCAAAGGGATATCCTCCCTTCAAAATATTTGGGAGTTCCTCTAACTGCTAAACCTTTGCACAAGAGCATTTAGGAACTGTTGATTAATAAGATGCAAGATAAAATCAGGAAATGAACTATTAGATCTTTAAACTTAGCTAGTAGGTTGGTGCTTACAAAGGTTGTTCTTCAATCAATCCCAATTTTCATGCTATCAGCGCTCCCAGCACTAAAAGGAGTCTTGCACCAATTCAGAACCATCCAAAGAGACTTTCTTTGGGGTAAGTGGAAGAAAAGAAGGAAATGGGCCTTGGTAACTTGGGAAAAAATCTGCAAACCTAAAGACCATGGGGGTATTGGATTGGATGATCTAGAGATTCTTAGTAAGGATTTAGGGTGGAAATTATGGTGGCATTGGGTAAAAGAACCAAAGGCTCGGTGGTCTAGTATATAGAAAGAGAAATATGCCAGCACTTGGAAAAATAATGATCACATAAGGATGTCTGGAAGTATAAAGGGCTCTCACATCTGAAATAAGGCCTGGGAGAACAGAGGCTTAGTATAAGAAACAACTTTTGGGACATCAGAGAGGGATATCTTGCTTTATTTTGGGAGGATAAATGGAAACAAGAACCTATAGTATTAAAAGAGGACTTTTTGGACCTCAAGAAAGAGACAGACACCAAAGGGTTATCTAAGGTAAAAGATTTTTGGGATCAAACCAACAGTGCAGGAAAATGGAGAACCTAGAGGAACATTGATTACAGGAATGAAAACCCCTTGAAAGCAAAAGTAGAGGCACTTATGAAAATTTTGGAACAAAGGAAGATTTTAGTGACAAGGGGGCATGACCAACTTAGATGGGGCAACAATAATGAGGGCACCTTTAGTCTTAAGGAGGCAAAACGCATACTCCTTAAGCAGGATTCCCATGTTTTGGATAGGATTTGGTAGAACCTATGGAGGCATCAAGGTTGGATGAAGATTAAACTTTTCATGTGGTTGGTTCTTCATAAGAAAATTCTGACCTAGGATAACATCTGGAAGAGGTGTGTTTTCGGACCTTCCAAATGCCATCTCTGTGAAGCTCAAGAGGAAACAATGGAGCACCTTCTTAATAATTGCATTTTCACCTCCAGGTTGTGGGATACTTTTACCACCATTTTCCAACAGATCGACAGGGACAAAGGGAGTATTATCAATACCTTAAACAATTGGAGATGAAACTTTTCTGATTATGAATTTCTTAGCTTAGCTTGGGCTCTTATGCCAAGATTAATTATATGGAATGTATAGAAAGAAGGACACAATAGACTATTTAAAATGAAAAGAGTACCTCCCAACACCTTTTTGAGAAGATCTTAAAATAGCTTAAGGAGACGGTTGGTACTACAGTGCGAAATCCCCCTAAGAACCCACCTTCAAAAGTTGAAATGTGGATTCTCCGTCAGCTGGGTATGCAGGGGCTTATTCCTCAGGGCCTGGATAGGAAGGTAATGAAAATGGATACTGAGTAGGATTTCTGGCAGCCTCCCCCTTAGGGTTTTTTGAAATTCAACATTGATGGGGCTTCAAAAGGCAACCCGGGTACTACTGGCTTTTTAGAGGCGTTAAGGGATGAAAACGAAAGTATTATTTTCATCTTCCATTTCCATTTAGGAAGAGCCACTAACAATATGGCAGAATTAATGGCTATGGAGCAATGTTTAGATTCCCTGGAGTAGGATAAACACCAAAATGTGATTACTGAAGTTGATTCTATGTTAATCATTAACTCGATCAAGAGAATCAGCTATGGCATGGCACTAGAAAAAGTCTCTAAACATTGGAGGTTGATCCAGGTCTTTCAATAGATTTAGCTTCACCTCCAGTAACTTCGTACAATAATTTTTAACCATGTGTGAAGAATGACCAATAAATTGGTGGATATTCTGGCCAATCAAGGAGTGATCTGTACCAAAAGTAGGGTCACGATGGGTTGGCAAGAGATGCCATAGAATATATTAAAGGTGCATTGTCACAACCAAGTGAATGAAGACAGGATGGTGTTTTGAAATAGAGCCATGGAGGCGGGGTCTAGATGACTTGGATTCATTATGAATTGTTGTTTTCTTCACAGTTGGATCCTTTGTGGGATGCAGGCCAATGTCGGCCTCTGCAACCCTAGTAAGTACAACCACAGAGGCCCTAGCTGGAAGCTGCTCAGCAAACTCTGTTTATTGGATGGTCGACCGGATGGATGGAGTATCATCTTACATTGGTCCATGCATAGGCATGGAGGGGCTGTTGCGAGGGGTCGGAATTCGAGATTTCTCGATGGCCTTAATGCCCCCGGTTTTCCTTCTATGGATGCAATACCGCTCTCGGGGTGGTATATGGTTTATCATAGGCCTTTCAAGTAGGAAGTGGTTTTTCTGAAATGGAAGTGATTCCACTCACCAAGCTACACGCAACCAAGGGGAGGGACTGATTACCGCCCTCATCACGCACTAATGTTCGATGCTTTAGACCCGTGCAATATGATCCTCAACCGTTGAATTAACCAAGGCAGATCTATGGTCAGGAACGAACGAGCATGTTGGTGGGTCCAGGTGGTTAAGCATCATGCTTTTAAGTACAGTGAAATCTTCCACTGTCGTTGGATCGAGCGAGGAGATTTGACGATTGAGATTAAAGATGCAACTCCGAATGAGGAATATATTTCGTACTTGTTTCATTTCATGGAAGGAATTGATGATTTTCGCTCTCTACAGGTTCATGGGTTATTCCCCAATTTAGACCCAAAATCCTTTTAGATTGGTACCTTTTCCTCTTTGGGTCTGAATCTAAATTTAAAGCTTGTGCTTGTTGCTGGCCCGAATTGAATCTCATCCATCAAATCTTTGTGGGAAGGTTGTACGGCCTCAGCATTGTCTGTCTTTTGAGGGTATTGAGGTTTTTTTGTATGGTTTAGGATTTGTGCCGTTAGCTCAATACCCTTGGCAGTAAGAGAATAGTTTTTCCTTGGTCCATAGTTCCTCGCAGACTGTTGTATTTTATGTAATTTATTTTCCGATTTAATGAAATAGAAGGTACGACTCTTGCTTCAACAAAAATAAAATAAAATAAAATAAAATTATATAATAGTTAACTTAAAAATGTATGATCATCTCTATATATTATAATAATAAAAAAATTGTTTATGAACCATCACCATTGTTAGTGCTCTTAGGTAGTGGAGAAGGTTCCATTCACTATCACTAACAATGTTACGAGGGACAAAATGTGGATGTTGAGATATAAGTATAATTATTTGATCACTTTGTGTGCAATTCATATATTCATATCTTAAAAAGGCAAATGAAAAGGAGAACAATTATATTTTGGAAATACAAGGTGAGAAGATATTGTTTAGATTTTGGGAACACTTCGTCCATCATAAGATGCCCAATATGAGATAAGTTAGGTTTTGTTTTATTATTTGTAAGGAATTTAAATATTTATAGATACAAAACATAGATAGATTTATAAATTTATTTTCCAACTCAAAAGTATTGTTGATCCCATAAAGTATGATTTCTTGGAATTAAATGAGTCTAAATCTAGACACCCAAAGATTTAAAATACTACCATGTAGGAAATCAGGGTGTCCAAATTCTTAAAAAGGTTCTACTATACATATACAAAATTTTCAAGTTAAATATTATGTGTTTTTATAGTTGGAAACCAAGACCCCCTAATTCTATATATCCTACAAGAATAATAATAACAAAAAAAGTGAGTAGAGACCATCAATGGAACATTAAACCTAAGGAGGATTCAAGCTTATACATGTATTCATTGAAATTTCTATGGGATTGAACTTGGACTTTATCCCAACTTCAAAGACCATTACCCCACCTTGTTTCTTTTCCAATCATTTGCAGATTATTTGGAGAAGTTTCCCTTTGTCCATTAAACCATTTGGTTTAGGTGAGTTCCTAGTTCCATATGCTCAATTTTATGATCTGTGAAGGCATGTACTATCAACATCTTAGTATGCCAATACAACTCTTGGATATGTAGATATTTCATGTCGTGGGTATTATTGGTGCCCTTCTTAGGATTAAAATCTATTGTTTTAGCCATAATATCCTCATCATTAACTTGAAAGCATTCACACTTGACCTCTACTTCCACAATTTGCATTAATTGCATGTTGTGGGAGATATTGCACCATGGAAATCATATGCTACTTTTATAATCACATCCTGCACTTGAGTGGATTGGATAGGAGGATGCCATCAATGGGTAATATATGGTGCCATCAAGGCCAAAAAAACCCAATAATGACTTAAAAGGGAACAAAGGAGGGGAAGGGTGTCAAAACTACAAAAATAAAGGAATGTTATGTTAATAAACAAAAAGGTTGAATGTGTAACTTGCTTCCTTCCCTGTAGTTAATACTTTCAAATAGGCTACATGAATCACTCATGTATTTTCATAATTTCCAAAGTTATCATGTTAATAATTAGATAATCAAGAGAAATGCATAATGGGGGAACTGATGTATGCAGGATGAACGTCACCATATATAAAAACTATGTTTGCATGTGGTGACTTTGATAGTGTGTGGCACATGGCCCCATTGTACATAACACCCTCATTGGCCACTACCTCATGTACTTTCAAATTTTCATTCACTTGATCAATGAAGAATAGGTCTTCTTAAGTGAGTTGCAAATAGTAGGTTCAAAGATCTTCATAGATATAAGTGTTCCAAGAGATATTGAGACCCTTAGCTAATAGGTCAAATCATGCATTGGTTAAATTCTTTGTGGACTTGTTCTCTCCTTAGGATACATGATAAGGTATAATAGTCTAATGTTTTCCTATAATTATGAGGAATATTTTTATATGAGTTTGTAATCTATAATGAGTTAAGGTCTTGCTCAATGACTAATCATGTTGAAGCTTTGTTATTATTGAAACTATAATTTGCAAGTCTCATTCCAAAATGAAATTTGACAATCCTTGATAGGAAACCAATTTGAGACCATAAATGAGTGACCATAGTTCAATTTCAGTATTGAAGGTGAGTCCATACTTTTGGCACAAATTCATAGAATTTAACTTGAGCAGTTTCTAAAGAAACCATCAAATCCTATCCCACCTAGATTTAATTTTGCAACCCCATTATTAGTGTGAAATTTCTTGGAAGGTGTACTAAAAACACTCCACTTAATTCACTAGGTGACACGTGACCCTAACAATATTTTGTGGTTTCTTACACTTCAGATCTGTAATAAAACTTGGAAAACCTGCAACAAAACAATGTATATCATCCAAAACAACAAATAGAAATATACCTATATATATATATATATATATATATATATATATATATATATATATATAATATATATATATATATATATATATATATATAATATATATATATATATATATTAATATATATATATTATATATATATATATATTATATATATAATATATATATCCAATGTAATGACCCAAACGGAAAGGATTTTAAAATGAATAAATATTTTATTGATAACACCTGGTGAAAGAGATTTACAGAAAGGGTCTACAAATCCCCCATTGTGGATGGGTCCTTTTTGTAGATTTTGACTATGTAGTTTCAAAAACTCACATGATATACTAAAACATAAGACAGGAATCTACTCTACTCTTCTCACCAGAAACCAAAAATGATCGATGAAAACAATAAGTAGAAAAGAAAGAATATCAATTGCACATAACACAATATTTCTTTAGGGAAAGAAACTACTAAAAACCCTGACTATCTATATTGCATTAATCATAAGATCTTAGAAGAAAATGCAATGCTTGTTCAAACTAGAAAAATTCCCACGCAAGTATAATCTAGCTCTCTCATTCACAAGCCATCTCAAGCCAACACTTAGCCAATTCTTCTCCCTGCTAAGCCCCTACTTCCTTGTGCAATTCCCGAGAGAATTAACACATATTTACTTGGGAAATCCTTCCTCCATAACTACGTAATCGAAACATAGGTCCTCATGCACCATCTGTACAAATCGGAAAAATACATAATTGATAGTACAATGTCTGTGAACTCTAATATCAACGGGGTCTTCCTCTGAACTAACATGCACGAGTTATTTATGAGTAAATCTTCAGTTAGCTGGTGTGGTACTGGAGATGCACTGGTGCACTACTCCACTGTTGGAACTCTACTAGTTCCTCCAATAGTTAGAATTAGTTTAACTGATTTTAACTCAGTTAGAGTCAGTTATCTAATTACAGCTCCAAAGAACTCAACCTAGAACCCTAAGATTTAGGGATCACTCTAGATGACTCTAGATAGAATTCCAACTCAAATTTCCTAAGTCAATTAAGTTATTTTAACTTAATTAACTATTACAGGTTTCTATGAGAATAGAATTATAGTTTTAGTTTAGAATTTAATTCAAGGTCAAATTAAATTGGAATTTCTTGTTTCTATTTTTAACACTCCCTCTCAATAAGAGAGGGATTATCAGCTACCATGATCCTATCTCTATGAAACTTGAATTTACATATTGAAAATATATTTGTCAATATATTTGCATCCTGCTCCTCTGCAGGAATGTACTCCAACAAGATAATCCTCCTCTACACACAATTTTGAAGATGATGATATTGGATATCGATATTCTTGGACCAATCATGAAAAACTAGATTTTTAGGGAGTTTGATACAAATCAACTCTGATTGTCACAGTAAATCATAATTGGATCCATCTACTGACCAAACAAACCAACCATAATATTCCTCATACAAATGGCCTCACAAGATACTTAACTAGCAGTGATGTACTCTACCTCTATTGAATTAAGTGCAACTAATCTTTTTTTCTAGATGTACCAAGAAACAATTGTTGATCTAATACTAAAGATCACTCCTAATGTTCTCTTCCTATTAGATGAACTCCCTGCCCAATCTGCATTGGTGAAGCCTTGAAGCTTCACTTCCTCTATCTATTTGTACCATAAACCATACTGAGTAGTGCCTCTGAGGTATCTCAACACATGATTGGCCACCTTCCAATACAGCTTGGTCAGCCTAACCATTGCTTGACTAATTTGGTTAAATACATAGCACATGTTTGGTCGTGTGTTAACCAAATACATGAGTGAACCCACAAGATGCCTATAAATGGTAACTTCCACTACTTCACCGGAAGTAGTATCATCCTTCCTCCAGTTACTTGCTAGAGGAGTCTCCATGGGTTTACTTCTCTCCATGTGGAACCTTTTCAGTACCTCATTGGCATACATTCCCTAAGAGACAAAAAGTTCCTTATCACCTAGCCATACTTCCATGCCTAGAAAGTAATGCAAGAGCCCCAAGTCTTTCATTTCGAACTCTCTTGCAAGATCCTCTTTGCAAGACTTGATTAGCTTATCAACAGTTGTCATAAACAAATCGTCAACATATAAATAATAATCAACAGTTTACCTTCAACCACAATATGGTAAAGGTTTGCATGTGCTTCATGTTTGGTGAATCCCAACCCAGTGAGGTAGCTATTGATCCTGATGTACCAATCACAGGGTGCTTTCTTCAACCCATACAACTCTTGCTTGAGTCAACGCACATGTGGCTCTTGGTCAAAGGTATCAAAACTTTCAGCGTGCTAAATATACACCTCTTCCTCAATCATATCATTAAGGAAGGTTGTATTTACATCCATATGATGTATCTTCCAACCCATTTGTGCTAACAGTGACAAAATTGATATGATTGATGAGTACCTTTCAACAAGAGCAAAGGTATCATTGTAATCAATCCCCTCCACCTGAGAAAAACTTCGGGCCGTAAACCTGGCCTTATGTTTCTGCACACTACCATCTTATGCTTGCTTTACCATGTAAAGCCATCAGGAACCCACCACTGACTCGTCTGTTGGTCTTGGGACCACATCCCAAACATTTTTCCTGACAATGGAGTCACACTCCTCAACCATGGCATTAACCAAACCGGTTGTTTCACTGCCTCCTCAAACGAAGATGGCTTTGTCTCAACATATTTGCTAATAAGAGCCATGTATCCAATGTACCTCTTAGGTGAACTCCCCTGCCTACGCTATGATGTAGGTGTTACCCCATTCTCTATTGCGTAATTAAATAACCTATCAGCCTCTCTAGTGCATTGAAACACCCTCATCCCACATCTATCCAAGAAACTGGCTGGGATAAACATGTGAAGAGAGGTCACTATGGTATGATTCGACCTCTTAAGTAACGTTAAGGAAATGGAATCGATGCAACATCACACATAGTCATCCAACATCATCAATAGAACCCTCAAAAGACAAGTCCTCCACTTAGATAGCCTATCCCTAGGTCCTACTGTTGTTATGGACTTCTTAGGCCATATTCGCTCTCATGCTATGGGAAAGGGAGTGACCATAAACCCAAAGTCACTCTCATAGACCTACATGCCAATTATTGTGGACCAAAATTACCATTTATGTGCCAACGACCCCGGGATTTAAGCCAATTTTTCAGGCCCAAAGCCCATGCCACAACCCAAAATGGAATGAATGCTTAGAATCAAGAAAATTACATGGAAACAATGATGTAAAAGAAATGATATGATCAAGACCTTAGCCAAACCCCTACTAGCCATGACAGGCATTTCATCAAACATATCATGAACATGTAACCTACATGTGTAAACAACATAATTAAGTGTAGGGATCTCATACTTATCTGAGAATCTCTATGAACCATTGATTCTTCATGTCATTCATTACATATTTATCTATTAGGCCATAGACACATCATCCATTCACATACAAGCAAATACATGTTGAGAGCCATACATAGTTGTTGTCATAAAATATACATATAGCCAACATAATAGGGATAGAAATAAAAATCAAATCAAATCCATATATACCACATATAATCCATCATAATACTCGTAGAAATACCAAGAGATATCACCTTTCATTAATGATGCCAAATCCAAACTTGGGATGGGATTTCCACGTCCCAACTGATCGTACAATGGCTGAACCAAATATCTCTTTAGCCAATTTTTATATACATATTTGGGCACTACAACCCCAATCTCATATGTCCATAAACCAAGGGCTTCTAAGCCCCTAAAAGTGTTGTTTCATACCCTAAAGGAACAAGGTGAGCTGATTACATCATCTCCCAAAAGTTATCCCTGAAAAACTACTCAGAACGGGTCAAAACTGGACCATACATATTGCGCAGTGCTAAGGGTGTGATGCATCTCACCTACTACATGTAGAAAGTGAGATGCATACTGAAAATCCCTTCTATAGGGTGCGAGGAGTGACAACAGACAAATGGCAAAGGTAGTTGGCTAGGTGGAAACCCAAAGAATCTTCTAAAAACTGCCCATTTGACACTTGCCTCTATAAATTCACCCAAGGATGAGTAAGAGATCATGAAATATCCAAGTGGAACTAACAAGTATTATAGAAATGACACTAATCAAAATCCCAGAAGATGGCTCACCTGCTTGCAAATATCTATATATGGATCCCTCATCCTAGAGATCCAGAGGCTGGAATTTTGTATCTTGTAAGGAAGTGCTATTGGTTTCTCTATGGAACATCATAGTGTTGGGTGATCTAGCTTGTCATGAGGTGAAGAGGGCTTTCATGCTGGGAGGATGGCACTGGGTCAGACCAATGGGTTGTAATCCTCTCTTCTACTACTTCTATCAATAAAGTTATTTGAGTTTTCCTCCATATTCTTGTATATCTCTAAATCTTGTATTGATATATGCATTTGTATGGTTAATATATATCTGATCCTATATTGTTTATGGTTATATATCTCTAAGCTTTCATGGTATTATGCTGCTTTGACTCTACAGATGTTCTTTGAAGCGAGACAAGTAAGGAAAGAGTGGCAAAGCTCTGTTAAAGGGGAGAGGAAACAAGCAAGAAGCCAAGCAAAAGACTGAGGTTGGTACTCTCTGCTTCTCTCTCATCTATCTCTAATAGAGGAAAACACAAGTGAATTTAGTCTGTTTGTTTCTAAGATAGCTGCTCGTCTTAGTGGGACTAGCAACTTTGAATGGACACTAGTTTTCTTGATAACAAAATGGTGACTCCACTGGGGAGCAAATAGCTTTTTTGCTTGCTTCTATTTGTGTGCTTTATAAACTACGAACGAAGCCTGAATTTAAGCCAGCTAGCCTTCGAACTACTTTTGCTATGCAACTGCAAAGTAGATCAACACTGCTTCATTCAATCTCTGGGTTAGTTTATGAACTGAACACCTGACTTGCAAACATCCTAAGTTCCCTATTGGTAGCTCAAGTAACCTCATTAGATCAGCCCCTATGCTTTGTGTTCACTGCCTATCATTAGCTCAGCCTAAATACCTAAACTAAGCTGCAAACTGTGAAAAAAACCAAGCTCAGTCTCATCCCTGGACCATTGCACTGTCTCTCATTGGAAGTCTAGATGCATCACACCTCCTATGTGTTGTAGGTGAGATGCATCCCTATTTCCCTATGTTACAGGTGCGATGATTAGGTGAAACTATTTTTGCCTCCAGATTTTTGTTTTTTCTTCATTGCCTTCAGCTTTATTCAGTAGTTTTGTTGTCTATGATTAGTATATCTCTGTTGAAACTCCCTTCCTTTGTGTTATTCAACCTCCATTTTTCAAAGAATTGTGAATTCTTTTATGTATTTTTTGTCATTTACAATTCTCCTTTGCAAAAAGTAGCTTAATCGAATTGTCATCTTTTGATTTCAAAATGTCACAAGTGTCATTTTCAGTCAAAGAAAAGAGTCTTCCTCTTTTTGATAGTCGATTACGCTTTTCCCATTGTATTTTATTTGAATTAATAATATTTCAAGTGTCGAAAGTAGTTTTCAATTTGAAATCACAATGTGTCATCTTAGTCTTCCTTTCGTTTTTTGAAAAGAAAATTTTTAGTATTGTTGCTTTGAAAGAAAATAGTTTAGAACCGTACTTAGCATTATTTTTGTCATTCACACATTAAGAAAGCAGAAAAAAAATACATGCATGTGCATTTTCATTTAGACTACGTGCGGAAATTGATTTAGGACAGTGCATCTTAGTGTCTGGTCTCTACTCTATGTTGAAAGAATTTCACTTCTCTTTCCTTAGTAGCTAGGATTTTCATTGCAAAAAGAAAGTAAACGACTATTTATCATCTTAGATTGCATATTTAGGAATTGTATACCTACATCACACGGTGAACCTTAAAGGAAAACTTCTTAAGAAATATCAACTATAAAATAAATTTCAATGACCATAAAAATGCTTTGGAACCTAATGCACAACATCTAGAAGTCTAGGCTAGAGACATATTCCGGTGTCATAAAGCTTGGTAACTATCGTTTTCATCGTAAGTTGGGTGATTCCTCCTCTTTGATATGAAAAGTGCCAGTACGGACTTGTTCTCCCACGTACCATCGAGTATATATTGGGAGACCACAATAGGCTATATCCTTTATCCTTAGGAACTGTGTCTATCGCCCTATCGATTGCAATGCACTGAACACGGCATTCAGGAAGGTTGACTGCCGTACCTTAAAAAGTATTCTGCAATTTTGCGATTGGTTTGGTAATACCTCTATCTAGGTTTCTAGAGTAGCCACTTTCATTCCTTTTCAGACTCCTCAAAAGAAAAGGTTCATTTGAGCACTTGTCACTTCAGGCTCATTAAAAATCGAAGGCGACTAGAGTCATCTTTAGCTTTTTCTCGACTCTTAAAAATTGAAAAAGAAATTTGTGTCAAAGAATCATAAAATTTATTTTAATCGGAATAACATCATTGTTCCCTCATTGGTCTTAGGTTGAGAAAATGGAGTCCAACAATCAACGATTTCCCCTTGGGGGGAATCCTAGTCCCTTCTCGTCTTAGGGAGATGTTGGTGCACCTCATATGGCCACATTGTCCCTTACAGGACTGACAATTGGCCTACCAATATGGCTTTTCTTAACCTCTGTCATTCAAAACACCGTGATTCCTGAGCAATCAAATCAGCAACCAGATGATACTAGAGTTACCCCGAACCTTCTACTTCATTTGTTTCTCCCTCTCCTTCTTCCTCTTCACTTGGTGAATCTAGTAAAACTAAAAACCAAGTAACTGGGAAGAAGAAGAAAGGGAAGGAGAAGAAGAAGAAGAAGCCAATGGCAAAAGGGGGCAACCATGCATCTTATGGTGAAAATCCATACACTACACCATCCACACCTAAATCTCCATGCCTCATTTGCAAGGGAGACCACCATCATCGAGATTTTCCTTGCATCCCATGGATCTTAAGGGATTGGTCTCCCAGCTTGCACAATCTGGTGTCCTCAACCTCTGACGATCATGTTGAAAGTACATTTTCAACTAGTGAAAATGAAGTCAATGGAAAAAAAGGAAGATCTAAATTTCCTGGTAGACTGTGTGAAGGCGATCATGCCATACACCATTGTCCCTTCCTAGACGAAGCTAAAAGAGTCTTGGATAACTGTCCTGCTTCATCGCTACGACTTCCTCCTGGATACAAGAAACTCTTGTCGAGTCCATCACTACTTGAAAATCTGACTGATGCACCTTTGTGGTCGATCGAAGCATCTATCATTCAAGATAAAACCTCTGAGTCCACACAGGATCAAAGTCAATAGCTCGAGATGGCAGTTGACCCTTCAGAAGGTCTACCTTTAGATGATACAGTCACCAAAGAGAATGAGAATGACACCGTTCAAATTCTTTTCATCAACACAAAATCCAATGAACATGGGGGCAATCTACCCATTCCTTTACCACAGGAAGGAAGTTCGTTAGATATTTACCCCGCCATTTATTCAGTCCCTCCTCCAAGCAATCTAGTTGTTTCCTTTGATTGGAATATACTAGGAAGACCCCATCTACCATCTAATGTACCATTTCGAATCATAGTACAAGCTTACAGAATGATCATGGTTGGTACTATCATAGATGAAGGGGCTTCTGTGAGTATCCTTTCCTCAACTACTTGGAAAGCGCTCGGTTTGCCATCACTTCTTCCTGAGATTCAAAATCTATCAGGCTTCAACAAAGGAACCAGTCAACCATTAGGGATCCTTTCAAGTTTGCCTATAACATTGAGAACAAAAATTGTTTATCTGAACATGATGGTAGTCCAAGGGCCATTAGATTACAATCTACTCCTTGGTAATGAATACATTTATAGCATGGGAGCTATATTTTCCTCACTCTTTTGAGTGATGTATTTTTTGCATGAAGGCATAGCGGTCCGGCTCATAGACCAGCTTTCATTCCCCAGTTCAAACAAAACTACTAGTCAAGTGCCATCCATAACTGGTCTTTTTTCACAAGGAATGTCTCATCAATCTCCAGTCAATCCACCTGATGAGCACGAGTGATTCGGTGAATGTGGCTAAACCTAGGGGGCATGCACCCTGGTCTGCTTCAGTAGGGACACTTTAGGTATAGGGTAGGTTTCCACGGAGGATATATGACTAGTCTAACACACCCATCCATTTAGGAAAATGGGATTAGACTGGAATAAGATTCCCTCATCAAAGTTATGTGAGTGATGCATCCCACCATTCACCTTTGTCCATTTCGATGGACAGAGCCAAGGGTATGTTTTGTCTGCAAATGCAGATGGAGCAATCTTGCAAATGCGAGAACTTTCATATGGTAACCTGGAAACTCTACTTTTCTTTATACCTGGGGCATGCAAACCTTTTTGCATGCAAGTGAAAAGAAACCATTTGTTTTCTTAGTTTGTAGGCTCTTAACCCTTTAAACCCGTAGGTTGGTCGTTCCTAGCTTTCATAACAAAAGGCTATGGAGAAAAGTTTCGAATGGGGCAAGCTCCCTAAAATATGAACCTATCGATGAGACATCCCTATTAAATGACTAGCATGAGCAGGTTTACATGAAGTTCAAGCTCGTTAAAAAATAAACCTAGAAATGAGCATATGTTCCCCCCAGAGTTTAAGCTCATTAAAAAATGAACCCATCCTTCAGTAAATAACCATTGCGATCACATAATCATCAGCTTTTGAGCCTTGGTCGTGTTCTTACCATCACCTCCACTCTTTTTAGCCAATCATACACCTCCATTTGATTGTTTACCCCTTTTGAGGAATATCCACGATGAGTGATTCTATTAGCCATCTTCTTTACACAGCCATGATTGAAAAGTTCCAAACCTTACCTGGAACTAGCTGTTATCTGAAAACATCACTCGTTCCTCAAAAAACAAGTGTCCTTTAAGCTCTTTTCATCTGACTTGTAAAATATGAAAATATTTCCAAGCAATTGGCCTCTCCGGCTTGTTAAAGTGATTGGAAGTGCCATCCCTCCTCTAGATTTTAATCGTTTTGGACTTGAGGGATCGTTACACAAAAAGATCAAGCGCTTGTCTTGTTCGGCTCGTTAAAACAATCGAAAAGTCATCCCTTTCATATTATTT
Organism: Pinus taeda; assembly: GCA_000404065.3. Lineage (NCBI taxonomy): Eukaryota > Viridiplantae > Streptophyta > Pinopsida > Pinales > Pinaceae > Pinus > Pinus taeda. The sequence continues at coordinate 98,152 of APFE031171401.1, read as the reverse complement.
TATACTTTTTCAGAATTAAGGGATTATATTACGAAGAAGGATTACTAGAGTTTCCTTTTCGTCACTTTTTAGCCTCTATAAAATTGAAAAGGACCGAGTTATCTTTGTCATTAAACTTGTTAAAACAGTAGTGACAAACTTGTCCATGCAGACAAGAGTGAGTTTCAATGTTGCTAGGCTTGTTAAAATATAGAGATAGGTTTGCCCAAAGGGAAAATTATAGAACAAGCATATGTTATCCTCCTCAAGCTTGACAAAAATAAAGAGGTACTGGTCAGAAATGACTAGGGAAAAATTGGGAAGAAAACTTGAAGAAACTTTATTGGTAGCAGGTCGCTCTTGAACATGACACTTTCACTCCATCACAATGATTGAGTTGGGTTGGGTTATTCCGTTCACCAATCATATCACCATTGGTCCTCCGTACCATCCATTCTTAGGGTTAACGTTATCAATCCATTTCAGTGTCACCGATATGTTCAAGAGAAGTCGTTTAGAGAATTCACCAACCCGGCGTACGTCTCATCCACTGCAATACCTTCACACTTCATTATTTCATGACCGCCACCCTGAAACTTGTATCATCAGATTGTTTTCATGTCCACAAAAACATTTGCTCCATTTTGTGTCATAGATGTGGGATTCATTAAGTCCCTCCTACGATGGGTCACTTCTTGTCGACATCAGCTCATTATCCAAGAAGTTGACTTAGGAACAACATTTTCAGTACTTTGAAGCTTGCATTTCTCAATGGCAAGTTTCTCACTTCCCGCAACAGGTTTACATAAATGGCCTTCGACTGGAAGATTTTATGTGGTGTTCAACATCAAATCATGTATTTGTACCACGTGAATTGTACTGTCGTACCTTGAGGGTCATTATCATTATCGGTGATTCCTCTCGTTCCTGTTAACAGCTAACATCATCAGCTAGTAATCAGGTGATGTCTTTCCATGTTTGACATCAGAACATCCTTTCACATGGATCAACTTGTACTTCGGGCAAAGATTGAACGAGTCTCAAGACCCTAGATCTAGTTTCATCCATCTAGGCTGTGATATATTCAGGAAAATAAAGACATTAAATGTACATCACAGCTGCACAGATAACCATCCAAGCTAAGGGATGATGGCTCTACCAAAATCATTAGTCTGCCACACAAATGGTTGTCTATCCTATGTACACGAAAATGAATTTATAAAGCTGAGCATGGGAATGCCCACCTTAGCTATATCATGAAAATATTATGAAGATAACGTATTGTATTGTATCTTATTACAGGTCACCTTCCAGTTCGAAAAACCTCTGATCCTCATGATAAAGCATTTCACTTGACATCAAAATATTTACGACCTCATGCTTTAGGGGGCAAGTGTTATATACATATTTTGGCACTGCAACCCCAATCTCATATGTCCACAAACCAAGGGCTTCTAAGCCCCTAAAAGTGTTGTTTCATACCCTAAAGGAACAAGGTCAGCTGATTACATCATCTCCTAGAAGTTCTCCCTGAAAAACTACATAGAACTGGTAAAAAATGGACCATACAGACTGCTCAGCCTAAGGGTGTGATGCATCTCACCTACCACATGCAGAAAGTGTGATGCATACTGAAAAGCCCTTCTGTAGGGTGCAATGAGCAAGAGTAGACAAATGGCAGAGGCAGTTGGCTAGGTGGAAACCCAAAGAATCTTCTAGAAACTGCCCATTTGACACTTGCCTCTCTAAATTCACCCAGGGATGAGTAAGAGATCATGAAATCTCCAAGTGGAACCAAGAACTATCAAAGAAATGACACTAATAAAAATCCCAGAAGCTGACTCACCCACCTACAAATATCTATATATGGATCCCTCATCCTAGAGATCCAGAGGCTAGAATTTTGTATCTTGTAAGGAAGTGTTTTTGGTTTCTCTATGGAACATCATAGTGTTGGGTGATCTAGCTTTTCATGAGGTGAAGTGGGCTTTCATGCTGGGAGGATGGAACTAGGTTAGACCAATGTGTTGTAATCCTCTCTTCTACTACTTCTATCAATAAAGTTGTTTGGGTTTTCCTGCATATTCTTGTATATCTCTGAATCTTGTATTGATATATGCATTTGTATGGTTAATATATATCTGATCCTATATTTTTTATGGTTATAGATCTCTATACTTTGATGGTATTATGTTACTTTGACTCTATAGATGTTCTTTGAAGCAGGACAAGGAAAGAGTGGCAAAGCTCTATCAAAGGGGAGAGGAAACAAGCAAGGAGCCAAGCGAAAGACTGAGGTTGGTACTCTCTGATTCTCTCTTAACTATCTCTCATAAAGGAAAACACAAGTGACTTTAGTTTGTTTGTTTCTAAGATAGCTACCTGTCTTAGTGGGACTAGCAGCTCTGAATGGACACTAGTTTTCCCGATAACACCAATCAACTTGTGCCATATTCCAAGCATGAATGTGGGATCTCATAGAACACATCAATCAAAATTAATCCAGGGCTTTCATAGGTCATCCACCTCAACCCATCAAATAGTGGTTCCACCTCACAGTCATACATCACAAAACCAACATCAGATTGGTCTCTATCCCAGCCTTCCAGGGCTCCAGATTGTTTGTTCCAACCCTGCTCCCAAGACTAGTAACTCAACCCATAGATTTTATCGAGCTCCAGAGCATTTTTCCAACCAAGGCTATGGGACTAGTAACTCAACCCATAGCTTTTACCAGGCTCTAGAGCATTTGTCCAACCAAGGCTACGGGACTAGTAACTCAACCCACCAAGGGCTCTAGAGCATTTGTCCAACCAAGGCTACATGACTAGTAGCTCAACCCAAGAAGTTACAGGGCTCCAAAGCATTTGTCCAACAAAGGCTACAGGACTAGTAGCTCAACCCAAGTTGTTACAGGGCTATAGAGCATTTGTTCAACAAAGGCTTTCAGGAACTAATAGCTCAACCCAAGCTAAGGAAACATGGGAACCAGCCACCAAACAAAGAAAATAGGCCACAACATGATGGTTATCCAGAAAATGGAAATGCTAGGAAAATGTGTTGTCAATCTATGCAATCTTCCATGCTAGTGACAAATCATGACCAAGAAACCACACACATGTATCATGGATGCAAAAACTAGCAAAGAAATCATACATACAACTCGGTACATGCAAGAGAATATGGTGTAATTGCTGATCTTGATGCCCTCTTATGCTTTCCAGCTCTTCCTTTGCCTTCTTTCTCCAAAAATCCAAGTATGCCACACCCTCCAAGGGTGCTCCAAGAAAAATTTAAGTATCCAAAACTGAACTGATCAAGTCCTACCCACTTATCCTCAGAAGATTTTTTATTAATGAGGCCTCTACTTTCTTCATTTTCCATTATTTTCCTTCATTTTCCTCCTCACATGCAACCTGTGACCTTTCACCTCCCTTTTTTGCCTAATTTCCATTATTTTATTAAATAAAAGGCCAATTAATGTCTCATGCCTTTCCAAAGCCTTAGCCATTGCCTTTGTCAATTCCCTTGGCCATAATAAACTAAATTAATAGCCACTAAGATGTTTCCCCCACCATTCAGCTTGGAATACATGTCCCATCACCATGGCCTTATATATTTTTACATGGAATTTTCTTGAGGGCTATTATATAACCCTCCACCTTGGGGGAACATTGTCCTCAGTGTTCAATGAAACCTATAATGAACAAGATGATTAAAAAAACATACTGCCCATGGATCTTTATACCACAACTTGTTGCAATATTTAAAATGACCACCTACTAAAACATGACAAACACACCATTTACTGGAGATTTATAACACAATTCATTACAATAGTTACAGTAACCACATATACCTATGCACATTTGATTCAAAAATAAAAACCATACTTTCTATGGAGCTTTATAAATCCATCTTGATATAGTATTTAAAATTATATACATATATACACATTTTCTCAACCAACAAATAAAAATATACGATGCATGCATCTGCAATAAGGGAATCCATAGGCTCACACCTCCACCCTCAAGTAATACCAGGATTCACCTCCTTCCTATGAAGTCTATAATCCACTGCCACGGCTAAAATGCATCTAATGTCAAGCACTATAATCCTGTGCCACTTGTCCTCTTAGTGAATAGTTACTAGCTCATTGTTCCAGGGTGCACTCTCAATGTGCATCTAATTCCATCTAGAAATTCCAATGACTAAAACAAATCCATCCCCAACCTTCCCTTCTCTGTTACACAATCCCTTAGGCAATCTGGTCACCCCTTCTATGTAGTCACTCACCTTCAAGGTTCCATTGGTAACCCCCATCTCGAGCAGTGCATCCCTTGGCAAGGATTTCTCACATCAAAAGATACAAAACCAAGGCATATCCCTACCTCAAAATCATCATACTGGTCATTACATGCTCATGGAAATCAATGGAAAATATTGGGTACCAATCTCCCATAATGGTCCACTCCTGAAGTTCTATACTAGAATACTATTACATTTTTCAATTCCTTTTGCTAACACTATAATTCTTGCAGTCGATTTTAGCTACTCAATCGGGCATGTTCAGGCATTCCTGTACCAAGCACGCAATTTCCATTAGATTCAAAATAAATTGAAATAACTTCAAATCATACCTCATTGGTAGCTCATCAACAAGATACTCTTGCAATTCTATTCACTTCCTGTCACAACAATTCAAACTAGCATCTTGACCAAATCATTGTTTATAAACATATCTCATCATGTTAGCACAAAACAAAACCATCATGGATCAATGTCATAAATCACATGTAACCATCGTAAACCAGAATCATAGATCACATGTAGTCATCATATACCATAATCATAAATCACATGCATAATAAATCTAAAATAATATATTGATACTTATCCTTACTTCTACCTTTGTTCTTATTTCATACTCACATCGGATTGATTTCCACACCCGACAACACCCAGTGCATTCTCCTCAACCAGGTGCACATATACATAGTGTGCATCACACACATATGACCACACATGGCATACAACTCCATGCAATACATGCACCTACACCTGACATACAACACATACACTCACACCCAGTGTACAACACAATATGGTACAACACAACCCGTATACATACACAATTTACATCGCAAGACATACATTCTGCACACAACGTGCGACACCACAAAATGCTTACACATACACCCGATATACAACACAACTCATACATCTATACCCGATGTATAAAACTACACAATACATGTACCCACACCGAGTACAACATAATGGATACACATGTCACAATACGATGACTACACAACGCCAATACACAGTACCGCATGTACACAAAACAACCCGTATATGTACACATTGTACATTGCAACACATACATTCTGCACACAATGTGTACCAAAAATTGCATACACATACACCTGATATACAACACAACTCATACATCTATAACCAATGTACAACACCACACAATACATGTACCCACACTAAGTACAACAAAATGAATACACATGTCATGATATGATGACTACACAATGCCAATACACAATACTACATGTACACAACACAACATGCACTGCATTCACATAATACCACACGTACAACAAAACCATATGTACCACATGTACACAGTACCACCTGTACAATGCAACCGCCTACACAATGTGTGCACAACATCACATGTACATTGCACCACTTGCAAAACGTGAACACAATGCCACATTTACATCATACCACTTGTACAACATGTACACAATACTGCATGCATGACTTTTACACGACACCACTTTTAAACAATGCCACATGCACAACATGTACGCAACACTGCCTGAACATAACACCACTTGTAACATAGGTACATGACACCACATGCTCACAACACCACTTGTACAATCATGCACACAACACCATATGTACAACATGCACACAATTCCATATGTACATAACATTGTATATGCAACATTTACATAGCACCATACACAATATTGCATATCCAACATGCACACAACATCGCATATCCATCATGTACACACACTACATATGCACAATACAGCATGTGCACAATCATCATAGATGCAACATGCACAACATATGCACAACAGTAATACCACACATCAAAAACCACATTGTCCTTAACAAGAAACCTTGATTCCAATGTCTTATTCATGTTTATCCTAGCATGCCACAGACCACACTGCTTTCATTTCATTGATTTATCCCTCAGTATATCCTATCCATAACATAGACATAATATAATCACATAATATCAACTCATAACCACATGATATTGACCTCATATGTTTTTCATGATTACTCTTCCCAATTGATTCCTTGTAAGACCAGGAACCTCTTCATGTCATTTTCCCATTCAGAAATAATTCCTTCACAAGAATGATTCCTGGTGACCCTGTAGGATAGTGACATAGATACTAATCCAAGATCTTTTACTTATGGATGCATCAGAATTGCATGAAATAGAGAATATTAACCATGGAAGTTAAAAGAACATAAAACAATGTGGAAATAACACGATAAGGAAGAAACCATCACACAAAGATTTAATAATGCAGTTCATCCAATTTGGACTACATCTTCGGGCCCTGGTCAATAGCGGGGAGGCCTTATTTCATTAAGTGGCATAAAAAGAGATAAAATTACAAGAAACATTCAATTACAATCCTTATACCTCCATGTTAGGCCCCTATACTACTAGTGTAACTCGTTATTTTTATTATTACAACCCCCTTATTATATTGTTGTACCCACGTAGTCCCCATATCAGGGGCATAAAATCCCACTATTGTTATTATTGTGCGCTTACATTATTATTGTTATGTCGGCTCTAACTATATTATGACCCCTTAGCCTTCTATATATAGAAAGGAGGTCTTGTCATTTGTATCATCTAAGAATTGTTCATTTGTGTAATGTAAAGGAGGTTTCCCCCTCGAAGAGGCTTTTTTCTAAGGTGTTCATCTATCTTTTCTATCTTTTTTTTGAGCTCATTTCATAACATTTGGTATTAGAGCTTTGGATTTTAGGGTTTCGCTGCTCCAAACAAGTCATCCTGGAATTTTCACTATAATGTTTTTTCTGTGACATTTCAGAAGCTAAAATAAAAACCCCTTTGAGATGAAATTGTGCTAAACCTTAGGTTCAAATTTTAGATCTTTTCTCGCTATATTTTCGGATATATAATCTGAGGAAGTTATGGTTTTTGCAAGCTCTAGAATTTCATCTAAAATAGGTCATCATGGCATTTTCACTATAACTTCTTTTCTGTGACATTTCAGAAGTGAAAAAAAACCCATTTGATAAGAAATCGGTCTAAACTTCAAATATGAATTCTAGATCTTGTAACAATACCTTTTCATAGATATGATCTGAGGAAGTTAGAGATTTTACACACTCCCGAATTACATTCCAAATAGGTGACCGGGGGAAAATCATCACAAATTTTGTTCTGTGCATCAGATTGAAATTTCATAAGAATATTTAGAAAGAGAACTTCCTATAGTTTTTGGTGTATTAGTTTCAAATACTGAGGTCAAAACAGTGAGATGTGGCACGTCGTACAAGTTCACTCTACTGAACTAGTCTATAAACAGGTCATCGTGGGATATTTGGTATAACTCTTTCTTGGATAATCAAATTATGATCAGACTTATGGGGTTAGAAAGAGAACTCAGAGAGCTACCAGAGGAAGAAATTTTAGAACTTGGCGATCTGAAATTACAGAGTTACAGTTATTTCAAGATCGAGCTCCTAAAATCAAGAAAAATCAAGATGAGGAAATTTGATGGTAAGGATCCGGTAAATTGGATACTACAGATGGAGAAATATTTTGATCTACATGGTGTACCATTGTTACAAAAGGTATGTATTGCATATTCATATTTAGAACATGATCAATTTTTATGGCATAAAGGGCTTTGTTCTCGTAAACCACTTGGTACGTGGTCAATTTTCATGGGGAAAATTATAGCACATTATCAGGATACAAAGAGCAACACCTTCTTTAGAGCAACACCACAACAACTGGAAGAAAAAAGAGAAAAAGGGCTTTGTTACAAAGTGGAAAGCAAAATTATGGCAACAAGGAAGTCTACCCCTTACAACTATAAAGATGGAATTGTTGTTTCTCTTAGCCTTCCACAACCTACAAGGGTTACACCACAATAATTGGAAGAGAAAAGAGAAAAAGGGCTTTGTTATAATTGTGATAACAAATAAATTAAAGGTCATAAGTGTGCTGAGAAGAAATTATTTTACAATGATTATAGAGAGGAGGAAGAAAAGGATCAAGAAATGCCAAAAGAAGAGTATATACGCCAGGAACCAACTCGAGAGAAAGAAGAATTTAATCTAACCATTTCTTGTAAAGCATTAGAAAGAATTACTACTACTCAAACTCTTAAGATAGAAGGAAATATCAAGAAGAAAAAGGTTCAAGAAGTGAAAGACCACATCAAGAAATAAGAAATGAATCCAACCATATCCTGTAATCCAATGCCCAGAATTACCACTCCTCAAACTATCAATATAGAAGAACATATCAAGAAGATAAATGTTTAAGAAGTGAAAGATCGCATAGAGCATCAAGAAATGAATCCGACCATATCTTGTAATGCACTGGAAGAAATTACCACTCCTAAAACTCTCAAGTTAGAAGGACACATCAAGAAGAAAAATATTTAAGTAGTGAAAGATCACATCAAGCATCAACAACAAGTTCTCCAACTTTTAAAGGATAATGCCACTTTGGTGCAAAATCAGATGAAACAACAGGAAAATCAACATCGCAATGAAAGAAGTTTTGGTGTAGGCAATTGGATATTTTTATGGTTACATACATACAAACAAACGTCCCTCAATAAAGCTATTTATGAGAAGGAAATGTTGGCAATACTACACGCACTTGAGAAATGGCGACCTTACCTAATGGGAAGACACTTCAAGGTAAAAACAAATCATGATAGTATTAAATACTTTTTAGAACAAATATTATCCTCTAAAGAGCAACAAAAATGGGTCACAAAGATGTTGGGTTATGACTTTGAAATCATCTACAAAAAAGGGAAGCAAAATGTTGTGGCAGATGCACTCTCAAGAAAGGATGAGGATATGGATGCATTGTTGTGTGCCATTTTCTATTATCCAACTAGATTGGATAAACGAAATAAGGTATGAATGGAAGAAGGATAAAGAAGTGTGGCCACTCATTCAAAAGTTGCAGAAGATCCCAATTCAAACAATATTACCAGAACTTGACAAGGAAGGAAAAATCATATTGGAGCCTGGAGCAGTCATAGAAATAAGAACCCGACAACTATGAAATCGATCAATTTCAAAGTATCTCATCAAGTGGAAGCACTTACCTACTGAAGATTCCACATGGGAGGACAAGAATTTTATATAGGAGCATCAAGAACTACTCAAGCATTGAGGACAACACTTTTTTAAGGAGAGGGGCATGTTAGGCCCCTATACTACTAGTGTAACCCCTTATTATTATTAGTAAAACCCCCTTATTATATCGTTCTACCCATGTAGTCCCCATATTGTTATTATTATGCCCCATAGAATCCCACTATTGTTATTATAGTGCCCTTACATTATTATTGTTATGTTATCTCTGATTATATTATGACCCCTTAGACTCCTATATATAGAAAGGAGGTCTTGTCATTTTTATCATCCAAGAATTGTTCATTTGTGTAATGTAAAGGAGGTTTCCCACTCGAAGAGGCTTATTTCTAAGGCATTCATCTATCTTTTCTATCGTTTTGTGAGTTGGTTTCATAACACTCCAAGATGGAACATGGACAAAGAATGGAGATCCCGACTTTAGAAACAGACAATACCACCTAAATCATGGCAAACAAATCATGTAAAAAAGCCTATCAGAACATCCAATTTGAATAATTAGGCTTTCTACACCCTCTTGAAACCTCCCTGCTACTCAAGGTGAGGTTTTGGCACCTGCTAGCAGGTCGGGTTACTACTGCATACAATGTTATAAACTATTGTCCAGTATCCTCCTTTTTACTATGCAGACTATCCCATAGATATAAATTAATCAATCAACCATTCAATTTTGGACAATTCCAAACATATACAAATTTTAGCAAGCAGGAATTTCTAACAGAGATTCTTGAGCTGTGAATAGTACGCTGGCAAAAAAACTTGTTTAAACATAGAAAAATCACTTTAACATTGTTTTCACATGAATCAGTGTATTCCCTAAATATTGGTAGCTTTATCGGTGTTGATAACCCATTGTCGTAGAGATCACAAATCACAATTGGTGTTTCAATCAATGGATAGACCTAAGCCTTTACAGCAAGCACCTTGTGAAAACAGCGGACCAGATGGGCTATTAAACACACTACATACTCAGGTCCAGAAGCCTCATCACAAATCACAGTTGAAGGGACCGAAGGTTGGTACTCTATGCAAATGCTTCCCTTTGCAAACTATGATTGTGATATCACAAATCACAACCTGACTCTGCAATTGCGTATATCACATTGTAACCTGGCTTGCTCCCGAGGCCGCTTTTTTAACTCTTCCCCTCCTTGCGATTATGATTTATCACATCGCAACTTAGTAGTACTCGGGGGAAATTTTCTTAAGCTGTGACCTCTTCATCTATGATATGCGTGACCAATGGTGACCTGCCACTTGGCACTTCCCCATTCACTAAGATTTTTTCCACTTCACTTCCTCTTGCCACCTATCCAATTCAAACTTGACCTTTAACTTTCTCTAACTTCTTCATATGAACTCGGATTTAATTTTCATTCATGCCGTTGGAATTAGGATGACGAGCACTTTGATCCGATGCTAATTTTATAGATTTTCTGCCACTTTGAGTTTTGAGCCTTCTTACCATGCCACTAGTACTTTTTAGATATCCACGTAGATCAATCCTCACCACTAAGAGATTTTGGACCACCAAAAGCCCTTTTAGTCAATTGGAAAGTGAGGAAATTTCTCCCTCACTTTTTCTTTCTCCATCCACCAAGCTTTACTCGGACGCATTCCTTTCAAGCCAATAGGAAAGTACTCCACATCTCCCTATCATGAAGTTATGGTTTTCCTGTCGAGTATGATATCTTTGGGAAACTTGTCTAGATACTCTGGTGCAAAATAGTTTACTGTAGGAATCTATGAAACCTCTTTGGTATCCATAATCAATGGAGGTTCATAAAGCTTCAAGTTTTCAACATTTACTACTGAGTACATTTTTATATAAGCAAGAAAGTCAAGATGAAAAGCATTGTCTCCAATCTTTTCCAATATAGTGATGGGACCATATCAAATGGGTCTCAATTTCTCCCATTTCCCCTTCATTCTATCCTTTCTTATATGGAGCCATACCTTGTCCCCAACTTGAAACTAATGGTCAAATTGGTGCTTATCATGTCTAGCTTCATACCGAGCCTAACTCTTCTCTAATTGCTCTTATACTATGTGATGAAGCACCCATATCCACTGAATAAACTTTCATGCTTTTTCCCTATCATCTCATCCATTGTCATCCTCATCTTTCCTAAAGACCATGTCAAAGGGATCCCTTGGTAGATAACCAAAACATGTCTCGAATGATGAGCTCTGTGCGGATGAATGTGTTGGTCAATTGTATGCATGATGCATATAAGAAAGTTGTTCATCCCACAACTTGGGATGTTTTCCACAATAGCCTTGTAACAATTGTACCACAATGTGGTTGGAAATCTCTGTCTACCCATCAGTATGTGGATGCAATGTCATATTTCTTTTCATCTTAGTGTCCATCATTCTCCACAAGCTGGTCCAAAACTCTCCAAGGAAGTGAGAGTCTCAATATGACACAATAGATATGGGAAACCCAAAATGGACCCAAACATGCTAAAAGAAAATATAAGTAGTATGCTCAGTAGTGACCTTCATTTTACAAGGCATTAAAATACACATTTTGCTAAAATGATCCACGACGACATACAAATATTCCTAACCTTTCCTAGATATAAGCAAACCAACTACAAAGTCCATGGACACACTTTCCCATGGTTGACTCGGAATAGGGAGTCATGTGTAGAGCCCAAGTTTTCTATTAGAGGGATTTGAAATAGAACACAACACACACCCCTTTATAAAGTGAGTCACATTGTTGTTCATATTAGGCCAAAAACAAAACCTTTGTAAATGACAAATTTTTTTCAACCCCAAAATGACCAGACACAAGAGAGGTATGAGCCTCTCGGATTACATGTACCCTTTAATCAATGGGCATGCACGGTTTTCCAAGGTGATACAATAGCTTTCCTTGCAAATAATAGTTGTCCACCTGTGATCCATGAGTCAATTTTGCGTAAATCTCTTTAAAATCATCATCGTTATCATATTGTTCAGCATAACCTTTTAACGAAAAATAAGCATTTTACAAAACTACAAATGAAAAAATAGGAGGGCGAGAAATCATATCTACTACTTTGTTGGTTGCATCGTTCGTGCATTTTATTACTAGATGAAATTGCTAGAGGAATTCCATCCATATGAAAGGACGGGCTTGTTGAATCTTGGTCTATGACTAAAGGTAATGCAAGGGATGATGATCTGTATGGATGATGGTCTCCTTGTCAATCAAGTACTATTTCCACTTCTTTACACTCTAAACCAAGGCATACAACTCCTAGTCGTATGTGGTATAATTCACAAAAGCCTGGGATAAATTCTCTGAATGGTAACATATATGCTTCCTTTGTTGCATCAATATAGTGCCCATGGCATATCCAATGGAATTTGTTTCAATCTCAAAAGGTTGCTAAAGGTATCGTAAGGCTAGCACTAGTGTTGTGTTGATCTTCTCTTTCAGTGTTTCGAAGGATTTCTGTTGCTTTGCTCTTCACTGAAAGGTCTGCTTCACACTTTTTAATTCGTGTAAGGGAGCTACAATAATAGAGAAGTTTCTAATGAACCTTCTCCAATACTATACCGCACCCAAAAATCTTTGGACCTCTGTAACATTTGTGGGCTCAGGCCACTTCATAATCACACCTACTTTAGAGGGACCTATTTTCAATTTCCCATTACCGAATATGTGATCTAAATAAACCAGAGAGGTCTTCCCAAACTCACACTTTGACAGTTTTACGTACAAATTTTCATTTTTCATAACATCAAGTAGTTTCTTCACATGACATACATGTTCATCCCATGTCCTACTATAAACATGAATATTGTCCAGATATACAAGCAAAAAATTATCAAGAAAAGGCCTAAATAGATCATTCATTACCCTCATAAATGTGGTCGAAGCATTCCATAATCTGAATGGCATCACCATCCATTCTAACAACCCCTCATTGGTTTTGAATGCAGTTTTCCAAATGTCTTGTTTTGTAGCTCTAACCTGGTGATATCCACTATGCAAATCCAGTTTTGTAAAATAGACAACATTTTTCAACTAATCTAATAATTCGTCAATGTGAGGGAGAGGGTATCGATTCTTCACTATAATTTTTTTTAGCGCCCTGTAGTCTACGCACATTCTCTATGTGTCGTCTTTCTTTGGCACCAACATGATCGGTGAGCCGCACGAAGAATAACTTGGTCTAATGACCCCCTGATTTAGCAACTCCTACACCTATTTCTTTATCTCCTCCATCTCGCTAGAAGCCATCCTATACACGCCAATATCATGTAAAGGAGCATCCTATTGTAAATGGATCTCATGTTGGATTTCCCGTTTCGAGGGCAATCCTCTCGATTCCTAAAACAATCCATAATAGTCAGAAATAATTTTAAACAATTCTTTCTTATGATCAGGATCACAACCTTTGAAAGCATCATTTGTCTCGACCTCCTTTACTCTCAACACCATGAGCAGGCACCCTTTACTAGAATTAGCCAGTCATTTAATCTGTCCTACACTAAAAAGGCTAGCACTAACTTTCATATGATGAACTCTGACTATATATTCTACCATTTTCTTCTTGAGGTGATATTTATTTTTGTGCTAAAATAAAACTTCCTTTTTGTCATATAGATACGGACTTCCCAAGATAATTCCACAGATATCCAAAGCTGCAACATCTAACTCTACCTCATCAACTAATTTGGAAGCAATAACAAATCTCGCTCTACACTGTTTGGTTACTTGTAATTTTTCTTTATCGCTTACCCAACCAAGAAGGTATGAACTTGGATGAGGCTTAGTTTCGATGCCTAACTTTTTCACTAAGGACTCTGAGATTAAATTTTCTTGGGAACCTTAATCAAATAGGGTTTCCACCTTTGTGTGTTTTATAGTAACCATGATGTGGTATAGTTCAATTTTCTTACGCTCATTACTTATAGGCTCATTCAAATAACTAGTACTTGCAATTGAATAATTATTAGTAACAGAAGGAGTACCTTTGTGCCGATGGTTGTGATCAATGTATCATCATCAGAATCTGATCCAAGGTCCTGCTATGTTGATTCCACTATCCTATGCTTACCCTTTCTACTACATCCCTTTGGTCTCAACTCCAGATGTAGCTTCCAACAGTGGTCCTCGTCATGACCACCTATCTTGCAATGCGTGCAAGATGGTGTTTCTCCATCCTCTTTCTTGGGATGTGACGGTCTTCTTAACCTTCCCCTTGCCTTTCTTCTAGAATTTTCCATGCTGAGGGTTGAATGATGTTTTCTTGGCTTGAACATCTCTATCATTCTTGCCTTGGCTTTCAAGATCAATCACCTTTACACTGCCTGCATCAATCATAGTAGGCTCGAATGATAACAGTGAGTATCTAATGTAACTATGTAGCACACCAACATACTTAGATACAATCTTGGGCGAATCTGATGAGATGCCCAAATTCAATGCTTGTTTCAGAAACTCTTTACTGAAGCTTTTCACATTTTTTCCTTTACCTTGCCTTAGATATTTTCATTCCATTAGTGCCTTTTTTTATAACCCGAAGGGTAAAATTGGTATTTCAATGCAGAAATAAAATTGAACCAACAGGAAATAAGGCTACCCAACTTGTTGTTTCCCTTTTGCAACTTTCTCTCCCACCAAACGAGAGCAGTGTCACTCATCTAAAAATATGCTAACTAGACCTTCACCTCATCTTCTTTGATCTGTTGAATCCAGTAGTAGACCTCAATCTGTCTTATCCAATTATTAAGTTTTTCTGCACTACACTCTCCACTATACATGGGTAGGTCAAACTTTGCATCTAGCTTGAAGAATGGTTTCTTAGATGTATGTTTGGAATCATGATTAGAGTGAAAAGAACTATCACTTGAAGAAGGAGAGGGAGGAGTATCTTCTCCACCACCTTCATGGTTTTTTAATCTATTTTCATTGGCATATTTCTTCTTGTGCCCAAGTGCCTTCTCATATTCTAAGAATAGCTTGTACATTTTCTCTACCATATTGTATAATACCTTGTGGAAATTTTGTTCCTCTTCCCAACGAGCTTCTTCATTTGCCATGTTTCTTCTTCGTTTTGCACATCCTTCTTCATGATCAAAGGACTCAATCTTTCCTAATTCACCCTTTTTCAGCTTATTCTAGGTTAGCATATATTCATGCAATTCGCATCGACAAAGACCTTCTCTGATACCAAACTTGATTGAAGATCTTTTACTTATGGATGCATCAGAACTACATTAAACAGATCTTATCAACCATGGAACTTAAAAGCACATAAAACAATGTGGAAATAACACGATAAGTAAGAAACCATGACACAAAGATTTTATTATGGATTTCGTCCAATTGGACTACGTCTATGGGCCCTGCTCAATATTGAGGAGGCATTCTTTGATTAAGTGGCATAAAAAGAGATAAAAGTATAAGAAACATTCAATTACAATACTTATACCTTAAAGTTGGAAGACAGAAGAAGAATGGAGAACCCAACTTCAAAAACAGACAGTACCATTCAAATCCTGATGAAAAATCATGCAAAAACACCTATTCGAACACCCACTTTGAATAATCAAGCTTTTTGCATCCTCTTAGAACCTCCCTATTGCTCAAGGTGAGGTTGCAGCCCCTGCTTCAAGGTCAGGTTACTGTTGTGTACAATGTTCTAAACTATCGTCTAGTCTCCTCCTTTTTTCTATGCGAACCATCCCATATATATAACTTGATCGGTCGAATCTTCAATTTCGGGCAGTTCCAAACAGATGACAAATTTTAGTAGGCATGCATTTCCAGTAGATATTCCTGAGTCATGAATGATACGCAGGCAAAAAAACCTATTTAAAAATAGAAAAATGTCTTTAACATTGTTTTCACATGAATCGGCGTATTCCCTGAATCCTGGTGGCTTTATTGGCACTGATAACCCATTGGCTCAAAGATCGCAAATCACAATTAACGTTTCAATCAGTGGACAAAACCAAGCCTTTACAACAAGCACCCTACGATAATAGTGGACCCGACAGGCTATTAAACACAATACATAATATATCGAGTGCGGAAGCCTCATCAAAAATTGCAATCGGCGGGAACCGAAGGTTGGTACTCTATGTGACTACTTCCCTTTACAAACTGTGATTGCGATATCGGAAATCAAAACCTGACTTTGTGATTGTGATATTAAAGAAAGTAGAATTTTATCATAGGTTATTAATATTTAAATATTAACTTAAAAATCAAATTAATCCATTTAATTAGAAGAAAACTTCTAGTTTAATATTCAAATATTAATTTTAAAATCAAATTAATCCATTTAATTAGAATAAATTATATGTAGTCCAATTCAATTGTCTTGGTACTTTCGGCATCATTGTCAGTTTTTCATACATACCACTCATTCAAGAGAATAAATTAAAGGAAAAGGACCCCCAAAAAAGGATTAAAAATAAAAAATTAAAACCGTTGATTTATCGCATTGCAACTTAGTAGTGCTGGGGTGCAATTTTCTTAAGTTGTGACCTCTTCCTTCTGCGATATGTGGGACGAATGGCGACCTGCCACTTGTTGCTTGCCCATTCACTGATATTTTTTCGACGTCACTTCTTTTCGGCCACCTATCCAAGTCAAACTTGACCTTTTAATTATTCTAATTTCTTCATATGAACTCGGATTTGAGTGTCATTCATATCATTGGAATCATGATGACGAGCACTTCGATCCAATGTTAATTTTATATAGTTTCTACCACATTGAGTTTTGAGCCTCCTTACCATGCCACTAGTACTTTTTAGAGATCCACCTAGATTAGATACATAAACACATGCATACATATACGTAAACATTAGCATAAAACAATCATGATCCATGATGACCCTGTCAGATAACAATGTGCATACATAGATATATTCATATAATCATTAGCATAAATAAATCATGATCACAACATAATTACTAAATATCAAGGTCAAGATTAAGAGAACTTTATTCATGCACAATATTTAGAACCATATTCCCAACTTACTCAAGCCATCTGACATCTCAGGTCTATTCACTTTACATTTTCTCCTATCTATCCTTCCATTGTCCATTTACACTAATGATCCAAACAGTTGAATTGATTGTAATAGTCTTACCCTCCATTGTGCTTACTCATTCACAGAGCTTTATCTAAATCTTACATTACCTTTCAGGTACCACACAACTCTCTCCAAGCTCCACCAAATTACCTCGTCCCCAAAATATTCCCAAGACACGCAAAACATAGAAGGAAAGACAAGAAACAACTAAGAAGGAAACCATGGAACCAATAACGACACCACAACTAAAGTGGCATGGCCATGCAAAAGATGCAAACAGAACCACAATCAAGCACAATAAAGCACCAAAAGGCCAAAAGCATAAGACTAGCAACAAATTCCATGGCTTAATCCCTATGGTTCCCAAGGAAAGCTCAACCCAAGCCTTTTTCAAGATTTCTTGGCAATCTCTTCGCCATGAAATCCCCTACATCATACTTCCATCTACACATAACTTTCAGTGCATAAATAAATACAACAATACACTGCTTACCTTACCTTGTCATGCAAAGCACATTGCTTGTAACTAAACACATCCACGCCATCTCTCAAGGGACTCCAATTCCCTTGGCAGATCCACCTACGACTAGAGACTGGCTAATATACTTGTCAAGTACATGTCCATGATTATAGCAGATATCCACATAATGTCAAAAAAAATCAAGGTTAAGTAGACTCCCTGTATGCAAGGCACTCATTTGTTTAGAATTAGGTTTTCCAATGGCTAATATACTTGTCAAGTACATTTTCATGATTGTAGCACATACCCACATAATGTCAAACAAAATCAAGGTTAAGTATACTCCCTATATGCAAGGCACTCATTTGTTTGGAATTAGGTTTTCCAATTCCTTCCTTTTACCTTTTTAACTTCTTGCAATCAAGGCTTACTATAAATTGTCACATCACCCAACTGTTAGTTTTGTAGACACATAAATTGATATCATGTCACGCTAATACCAAGCATGTTTCCTCAATTGTTTACACATGTCAACCACATGTTCCAAATATCAAGATAATCATATCTATGAATTTGAAATCAACCTTTACCAAGACTTACAATCATGACATAATCCATAGTCAACTCAAAGTTATTAGACATAATGCTACAACCATTGCCTACTATACTCAAGTACATATCAATTGTCTCGACACATATATATTAGTACAATCATCTTAAAACAAGATCATTGGAACACATACTCGTATTATAGAACTTGTCAAATCTTCAACCAACTTGCAAACATACCATGTTAAATTAAATCAACTAGATGAGATAATGGACACCAAACACTCAAACACCAAATAGACGACATAATCAATCATTCAAACACTAAATAGATGACATAAGAAAGCTCGTATCTTAATGTATCTTAGGGGATGCTATCATGTCTGCAAGATAAATCTAGTTAGAAAGATATAACTTTACAACATGTCAACTCAAACATAAATAATATCATGATATGCATAACACTAACTAACTAACATGTTCACATCATAAACGCATAATCAATTATCATTCATGCATAACAATCACATATGTACAATCAATCTAGATTAGTAACAAATAATGCAACACATTATGTCGACTCATACTTGAATTTCGTAACTCTAACCATCAGCATAGGCCAATCCAATTTAGCATGATACATATGACATCAAGATCTTAATGAATTAATCCTAATCATCAACTTACTAGCATATAACAACCATAAGCTATATATCATTCTCATCAACAACATATAACCTAATCGTCAAGCTAATGGTCATATAAAAACAACAAATTAACCTACAACATACTCATCAATCAACATATAACATAATCATCATGTTATCTAATATAAAACAACAATAGCAATGCATACAACTACAGGATACTATGATTCTTGAATATTTGACACATGTGCATATAACTACACTGATCAACTAACATCTATCATGAATGTAACCATAAAACCAAAGGTTGTGTACATAAACCTAATGTATATAAACCTAATGCATATAAAGATCCTTAACTCACATACATGCATGCCAAACATATAATACATGTATGACGATATTCTCTTACCAAAAATTCTAATGCTCCAACCTCATTATGATGATCTACATCTCTTGCTCTATCTCAACCAACACATTAGAATTATAACAACCAACAGCATCATGATGACCTATATTGCATACCATAACTTCATAAGGCATGTTTGACCTACTATTCATGCATAACTATAACCAGAACCATACATGCATGATAGCTGCATAATCAACCATACACACATGAAGCCATACTCTACGATAATGCCTTCAACCTTCACATGGCGACATCACTACAACCATGATCAACACCATGCAAATCCAACAAGAACATGGAATACATACATAAGGAATAAATATGCAACCAACATGAAATCATAATCAACACATAGCCCAAGGAGAGTGCAACCATGCTCTGATACCACTCTATAAAACCCTCCTCCCACATCTACCCAAGCAACCGGCTAGCTAGGGTAAACATGCAATGAGAGGCCACTATGATATGATTAGACATCCTAGGTAAACTTAAGGAAATGGAATCGATGAATAATCACACACAGTCATCCAAAATCATCAAGAGAACCCTCATAAGACATGTCAACCACTCAGACAGCTTGTCCCTGGGTTCTACTGTTGTTCTAGACCTCTTAGGCCATAGTTGCTCTCATGCTATGGGGAAGGGAGTGACTAGAAACCCAAAGTCACTATCATAGGCCTACCTGCCAGCAACTGTCGACCAAAATTGCTAGTTTCATGTGAGTGACCCCAAGATTTAAGACACCTTTTTAGGCCCAGAGCTCAGGCCACAGCACAGAATGGAATGAATACTTAGAATTAGGAAAATTACAAGGAAATAATGACACAAAAGAAATGAGATGATCAAGACCTTAGCCAGACCCCTACTAGCCATGATATGCATTTCATCAAACATATCATGAACATCTAACCCAAAGGTGTAAATAAAAGAATTAAGTGTAGGGATCTCATACTTATCTGAGAATCACTATGGACCATTGATTTTTCATTTCATTCACTGCATATTCATCTATTAGGTCATAGACTATCCATTCACATACAACTAAAAACATGTTGAGAGGCATACATAGTTGTTGTCATAAAATATAAATATAACCAACATAATAGGGACAAAATTATTAATAAAATCACATCCATATACACCACATATAATCCATCATAATACTCATAGAAACACTAGGAGATATCACCTAACATTAATGATGCAAAATCCAAACTTAGGATGGGACTTCCACATTCCACCCAACCATAGAATGGCTGAGCCAAATCTCTCTTCAGTTATTGATCCTCATTCCATATTCCAAGCATGAATGTGGGATCTCATAGGACACTTTAATCAAAACTCATCCAAGGCTTCCAGAGGCCATCCACCTTAATCCATCAAACATTTATTCCACCTCATGGTCAAATATCACAAAACCAACATCAAATTAGTCTCTATCCCATCCTTCCAGAGCTATAAAGTATTTTTCCTAAGCCGTCTCCCAGGACTAGTAACTCAACCCAAAGCTTTTACAAGGCTCCAGAGTGTTTTATATAAACCAAGGTTATGGGAATAGTAACTCAACCCATAGCTTTTACCGAGCCCCGGAGAGTTTTTCCAACCAAGGCTAAAAAGACTAGTAACTCAACCCACCAAGGGCTCCAAAGTGTTTTTCCAAGCAAGGCTAGAGGACTAGTAACTCAACCAAAGTTGTTACAGCACACCAAAGCATTTTTCCAACCAAGGCTATGGGACTAGTAACTCAACCCAAGCCGTTACAGGGCTCCAGAGCATTTGTCTAACCAAGGCTTCTAGGAACTAATAGTTGAACCCAAGCTAAGGAAAAATGAGAACCAACTAGAAGAAAAAGTAAATAACCCACGACACCATGGCTATCTAGAAAATGAAATTCCTAGGAAAATCCACTGTCAATTTAGGCAATCCTCCATGCTAGTGACAAATCATGACTAAGAAACCACATGCATGTGTCATGCATGCCAAAACTAGTGAAGAAATCATACATGCAACTTGGTACTAGCATGAAAACCTGATGTAGCTTTTGATCCCAGTGCCCTCTTGTACTTTCCTTCTCTTCCTTTGCCTTCTTGCTACAAAACTCCATGTATGGCACACCCTCCAAGAGTTCTCCATGAAAACTCTAGGTATCCAAGAGTATGAGAGAGAGAAGAGAGAATAATGGGAGAGTTCCAAAAATGAACTAATCAAGTCCTACCCTCTAATCCTCAAAACCCTTTTTATTAATGAGCCCTCTATTTTCTTCATTTTCCTGCTCACATGCAATCCGTGACCTTTCACCTCCATTTTTCTCCTAATTTCCATTATATTCATAAAATAAAATACTAATTAATGCCTCACGCCTTTCCAAAGCCTTAGCCATTCCCTTAGCCATAATAAACTGAATCAACACCCACTAGGATGTTTCCCCCACCATTCAACTTGGAATATGTGTCCCATCACTGTGGCCTTATATATTTTTTATGTGGAATTTTCCCATGGTTATTACATGTGCTTTCTCCCATATCTAGAAGACTCTGCTTGAGTGGATGTATCCACTCTCAAATCCTCTACGTGTGGTTGCTCCACATCAATTTGAGGTTCCTCCTTAGGAGCTAAAATCTCTTCAACTACATGTAGTTGAAGCTCCCTCTCAAGGGAACATCTCATGGCCTTATCTTCATCAAATTTTACATCATTGCTAACCATTGTCATCCTACTGGTTGGTAGGTACACTCGATGGTTGTGAGCTGTAATAGTGTATCCCAAAAATATCCCCAACTCTATTGTCAACTCAAGCTTCTTCCATGCATCTTTGGTCACATGGAAATATACTGATGATCCAAAAATCCTAAAGTGACCCACATCTGGTCTCTTCCCTGAGAAAGCCTTCTTTGGTGTACTCATCCCAAGAATTCGATGAGGCCTTTTGTTCTACAAATAAACAATTGTGTTACATGCCTCAGCCCACAAGTGTAGTGGTAGGCCCTTCTCATGCAACATCACCCATTCTGCCCCTACAATGCTTCTATTATTCCTTTTAGCAACCCCATTTTATTTTGGGTTATGAGTTGTTGTCAACTCTCGTCGAATTCCTTATGCTACATAGAATTTTTTAAACACATTCGACACATACTCTCCATCGTTTTCACTCCTAAGACCTTTAACCTTCTTTCTAGTACCTTTCTTAGCTAATTCTTTAAATTCACAAAATTTTACAAAAGTTTAATCTTTCTTCTGCATGGAAAAGATCCATTATTTAACAAGAAAAATCATCAACAAATATAACATAATACCTGTGCTTGGCCATGGATGTTGTCGAGAACATTACACACACATCTGAATGGACTTGATTGAGGGTTACCTGTGCTCAACTTTATTTGTTGTAAAACAAATATTTAGTGAATTTTCCCAACGTACACCCTATCCATGTGACAACTTTCTCTAGTGTGCCTTTGGGAAGACCAGTAGAAATTTACCGCATGATTTTCAAAGCACCATGATGCAAGTGACCCAACTTCCTATGCCACAACTCACCGATGTCTTGGCTTTGTACCTTCTCTGCTTTCATGCTCAAGGATTCACAATATTCTACCTCCAACTTGTAGATATTCTTCACCTAAATCTCTATCCTCTTTATTGTCCCGAGGCTATGTGACGAAGGAACATATTTCCCTTACTAATGATCACATCGTAGCCTCTATCATCCAACATGGAAACAAATACCAAGTTCTTCTTCAAACCAAGAACATACATAACATCTTACAAAGTGAGGGGAGCACCCGACTCCCTCTAAAAGGTACATGTACCAAGCCCGATAGAACTATACCTCCCGTCATCACCCATCTTGATATGCATCTAGAGATCCTTCTCCTCCAAGTTACTGAAGAGATCCTTGTTACCAGTCATGTGGAAAGAAGCACCACTATCTAGGTACCATACACTACCCATCATTGATTACACCATATAGGCAATGAGGGTAAAGTCCAATTTGAATTGTGAGACAAGAGCCTCACCCACCGCTCCTCTTGAGGGTTTCTTATTAGAATTCTTGAGTGGATAATTTGTAGAAAAATGTCCCAGTTCATGACAATGAAAACACTTGGCTTTCTTAGTTCCTCCATGACAAGAATTTCATTTGGAATGGGGCGCCTTCCCTTTCCCTTTATTTTCCTTACCTGTTAAGGCACAATTTTCCTCATCATTAGTCTTTAATGACGATCCGTCTCTAGTGTTCCTCTGAATCTCTTCCTATACCAAATCCTACCACAACGATTCCCAATCTAGAAACTTCTCCCTTCCTTTGAAAAAGGCCTGATAACTATGCTAACTCTTGGGAAGTCCAAGAAGATCTAGGCTCACCATATCATCCTCAACAACAATAATCCCAACACTTCCAAGCTCATCACAACAATGACTAAACTTGGTCAAGTATTTTGGAATAGAGTCAACCTTCTCCATCTTGATATCTCTATTTTTGTCCTTCAATGCAAACTTTCTATGGTCACTACAATTATGAAATAGATCCAACAATGCCTTCCACATTGAGTATGGAGTTTCCTTACAATGGAGACTCGAGACAATGTGATCTCGAACTCCCTCAAGGATAATCTGCCTTGCCTTTTCCACACACTTTCTCCATTTAGAGAGATCTTTAGAATCTGATGCTGGAGGCTTAGGAATGTCTTGATCAATGAATTCCTTGGGGCCATTGTCTTCCATCACTACTTCCATCATGTCCTTCCAAGCTATGTAACTCGAGCTTCCTTCCAAGTCATACTTAAGTCTCAAACAATAAAAAGCGATATTGTCGAATCTGAAGTATGAACTGTAAATTTGATTTTCACCTACACAAAATACTTGAAATCTCCTCTTCTCTATTGTCTTCAACTCCACTACCATGTATATTTTTACTATGTATATTTTACAGCTCATGTGATATTTTAAAATATAAGACAATAATCTACTATAATATTTTCAACAGAAACTAAAAATGATCGATGAAAATAATAAGCAGAAAAGGAAGAATTGTAGAATTTCCTGTATATTCACAAGCTCATGCAATTTGGTAAAGAACAAAACAAAAATCTACTTCTACTTTCAACCAGCGAAAGCCAATAGATTCATGAAAACAATATGAACAAGAAGAAGACAAATCAATGGCACATAACACAGTAAGTTTTCCTGGGGAAAGTCATAGCTCAAAACCCCACCTATCTGTACTGGATTAAATCAGAAATATGAGTGAATATATAAAGCTTGTTCTCACAAGAACATTTTCGCACAAGTATGCTCAACTCTCAAACTCACAAGCTCGTTAGTAGCCAAAACTTAGCTGATTTCTACCACTTGCCAAGCCCATATTTCCTTGCACAATTCCTAGGATGAATAGCCTGTATTTAAAGGGAATTCATTCTTCCAAAACTGTAGAATCCAAACACAGGTCCTACTTTGATTGCATGCATTATATTTACAACTCAGTAAATCATACAACTGATAGTACACTCTCCTTGCAGTCTAGTCTCAACTGGGTGTTTCTCAGAACTAAAATGCATAAATTTCTCATGAGGGAATCTTCAGTTAACTAGAGTAACTCTTGTGGATGCACCAGTGCACCAATTTATTGTTAGTCTTCTATTAGTTCCACAAACATTTAGAACTAATTTAACTGACCATAACTCAGTAAATTGGGTTATCTAATTATAACTCAACTTAAACTCATACTGGACCCCTAAAACTTAGGAAGAACACTTACATAACTACATAAAGACTTCCAACTCGAAATTCCTAAGATAATTAAGTTAATTAAACTTAATTAACTATTTAAAAGTTGTTATGAGAATTGAATTTGATTTTAATTCATAGTTTAATTCAAGGACAAATTAAACTGGAATTTCTTGTTTCCATTTCTCAGCACTCCCTCTCAACAAGAAATGGATTATCATCTACCTCGATCTTGTCTCTGTAAAACTCAAATTTACATCCTGAGAATGCATTTGTCAAAATGTTAGCATCTTTCTCCTTCATTGGAATGTACTCTAAAACATGATCCACCTTAATACACAATCTCTGAGATGATGAAATTGGATATCAATGTGCTTGGACCTATCATGAAAAAATAGACTTTCATAGAGTTTGATATAGCTCTGATTATCACAGCAAATCACAATTGGATCCATCTGTTGACCAAACAAACCAACAAGGATATTCCTCATCCAAATGGCCTCACATGTTTTGTGACTTGCATCCACATACTTTTCCTCTGTCGAACTAAGTGAAATCAATCTTTTTTTCCTATTGTACCAAGAAACTATCGATGACCCAATATTGAAGATCCCTCCTAACGTGCTCTTCCTATCGGATGGACTCCCTGCCCAATCTACATCATTGAATCCTTGAAGCTTCACTCCCTCTGTCTGTTTGTACCATAATTTGTATTGAGTAGTGTCCCTGACGTATCTCAATACATGATTTTTTGCCTTCTAATATAGCTTGGTAGGTTTGACCATTGCTTGACTAAGCTAGTTAATTGCATAGCATAAATCTGGTCATGTGTTCACCAAGTACATGAGTGAACCCAAAAGCTTCATGTAAATAGTAGCTTTCACTACCTCTCCTAAAGTAGTATCCTCCTTCCTCCAGTTACCAGCTAGAGGAATCTCCACAGGCTTGCATCTCTCCATGTGGAACCTTCTGAGTATCTTGTTGGCATACTTTCCTTGAGACACATACAACTCCCCATCACCATGCCATACTTCCATCCCTAGAAAGTAATGCATGAACCCTAAGTCCTTCATATCAAACTCTCTTGCAAGGTCCTTACGAGATTTAATCAGTTGATCACCTGTCAATATGAGATCATCAACATAAAGTAGAATGATCAATAGCTTACCTTCCACCACTATGTGGTACAAGTTCACATCTGCTTCACTCTTCATGAAGCCCAAGCTGGTGAAGTATCTATTGATCTTGGTGTACCAACCACGGGGTGTTTTCTTCATCCCATACAATTACCTCTTGAGCTAGAAAACATGTGACTCATGGTCAAAGGTTTCAAAATTGGTGGGCTCCAATATTGCAGCAATCAAGCTGTAACTCCTGAGGCTTCCTTCTTTACTTTTATCAACCTGGTAGTTTGTAACAAACTTGGAAGCTACGGTGTTGTATGCACAAGTACTAGCTTTTACTGTAGGCTATCACTTGATCAGCTAGTGCAAGTTCGCTAGGAGCTTAAGCCAACTTCTATGAGTTATTAGAAGAATCTCTTACTGTGATGGAAGAAAGCTAACTCTACAGGGGCTATTCTACTTGCAGAAAGAGAAGGAAAACTAAAATGACACACAAACCCTAGCAAACCCTAGTTTACCCACTAAACCTATTTTTGCAAGAAAAGAGATGGAAACTAATGAAGTGAGTGCCATTGACTACTGAAAAGTTAAATTGCATTTATTCAATCTACTTCTGAAGGGAAATGAGAAGAAATCATCTTTTTGTACTTTTGAGTGTTTTTATGTGGAATAATTATGCTTGTGTTTTATCTAGTTGTGACTATCCAGAGGTTTGGTGGCAAAGGAAAATGGAGTTGGCTTTTGTAGAAGGTGAGGAAGGTGTGGAGAGGTCCTAAGAAGCCCCTAATACACTTCTAAAGACTTCCATTGTGATCAGACTTCGAAAAATAACTCACAGGAAATTCTACAGGAGGTTGCAGGGGATCTACAGGAGGTTCTACAAGAGGATCTACAGGAGGAGGCCAAAAGCTGGTTTTAGGGTTTTGAAGGTGGAAGAATGATGGGAAATGGGAAATCAAGACTGGATGAAGGTGTTAAGGTGTCTAAAATTTGTCAAGGAAGTTCAGGGATGGACATGATGTTTGGATTTGCTCAAATGGAAAGAAAGCAGCTTTATGGAAGAAAACAAAGAAATTAGGGCAGATTGGTGAAATGTTGTGAATGAGTTGGGAAATATAGGAGAAGTGAGATAATTTTGGCTATTTCATGGAGGGATGGTGAGCTGAGATTTCCTGCAAGAGATCTACACATTCACTTATCAAAACTTGACCAAAGAAAGAACTAAAAACAGAGTTTTGTATAGCTTAACCTAATTTTTGACCTAAAAACAGAAAAATGTTGAACAATACCTTATGAACAGAAAATCATGCTAGAGAAATATGGAAAAATAATAGGAGATTATATAAGCATGTGAATGTAAGCTACCATCAACTTTTCCAAATCAAGTTATCACACTAACAGTTGCATGAAAGAGCAAAAACTGTGTTTTTGGTGGCAGCACTAGTACCTTGACCTCAAATCATAGTCCCAAGAAGGGAGAAAGGAGATTAGGACCTGTTGTGGCCTTCTTGAATCTTATTTTGTCACTGCAGCAACCTACTTTCTTAACTGATACAAAAACATATATGCTACTCATCAAAAGCAACCTAACTTAAAAAAGTAAGATGAATCTATGCAACAAAAATTAACTCATGAATGGAAGCAAGAAAACATATAAATACACAAAGGAGGTGTTGGATAGCTTGGGTTGGGCACTAACCCAAGAGCTTCAGCCCTCTGAAAGAGAACAGAGCTAGCTCAAGAACTATTTCATCTTCATTTATCCAAAAACAATAGTTACATCACATAAATTGTCTTCAAAAAGAACTCGAAAATAAGATGACCAAGGTATTGCACAAAAGTGCAAAAATATACTAACAACTGGCTAACCTACTAAGGCTCAATGCCTTCTTATTTATAAAAATGGGGACTCCCAAAATTCCTCCTAAAATCAAGGAACTCAGCTTCCTAGAACTGAAGATAAACAACAATCCTACTTGACTTACTCGGCTGCCCCTTGGAATCATCAATATGGGCCTTTGTGCTCCGAGCTACTGATGGAGGATTTGAGGAAAGGGGTCATTAATGAAGGAGACACCCTACTTGCAAGTCCTCTTCCCTGTTTTCCTCGAGTTTGGCTGCCATTTGCTCATAAATTCCTCGTCTTTGTCCAAAATTGTCCAAAAAATCTGGAATAAACATCATTAGACTACATGGGAAAGTGACTAACCCAATTCACTCTATTAGCATTAATATATTCAAAAACATGTAGCAAACTAATGAGAATGGTGGATTAAGTTGAAATAAGAGGCAAAATGAGCCCATATAGTTACCCATTTCTGGGGCTCATCATCACCCTCCTGCTGAATGAGTTGCTCATCCTCTGAGCAACTAATCTAGCTCTTCATATTTAATAGCCCTAATAGATTTCCTGACATCCCAAGCCTCTGATGTGATGTCTTCCTCTCTATCATGGAAACTTGCTTTCCTGTCCACTTCTTCCCATTGTTTATGTTCTTCCTCCTCCTTAACTCCTTCCAACAGTCCTAACAGCAGTGGAGGACTGAGTTTAAGCCCAATCCAATTGGCTTTCAAATTTTGCATTGAACTTTTATCTAGGGGCACTTTCCTCATGACTTCCCTCATCCTATTTGGGGAGTGATACACCCTAATCCTTAGGCTATGTAGCAATGTATTCCACCTTCTCATGCAGGAATGAAGGCAGTCATCACCAAACAATCTCTCCATATCCTCAAAATGAGTAATAGCCTGTTCTTTCTTGTCAACATAATCAGGGAGAACTTGAGGATTGGCTGCAAGGTGTTGGTGGGCATAGATGAGAGCCAAGGGTTCTGCCAGTTCTGCCCTAATCATTAGGGGCTCACTCAACTCTTTTGTCATCATTTTCTGAATTTCCACTACTCTCCTCTCTTCATGGCTCATCCAAGAAGCCGTAGCCATTAAATGTAAATCTCCCAATGTAGCATTTGGATCCCATAAATTCATGTTAGTGAGTGCCATGTTGTGTAGGTAAAATTCTGCTAGCATTTCTTTATCCTCAACTGAGCTGTGATCACATAAATTCATAAATTCACCATAATCTTAAAATGGTATTGTGCCCCTCTAGGCCAGCATTTTAATCTAAAATTGGAGCCACTAATCTTTGAGATACAGTGCATACGATTTAGCTGGCTTTCTGCACTGCAATGCCTCCATTGCCCAGCTAGCCATGCAGGCTAACTAGGCTTCCTTCTCCTGTAGTTGCATTTTCAAAATCAGCACTTGAGTTTTTGCCTAGGATTCTTTTTCTTGTTCTTGTTTCATCAGTGTCTCACTGTCTGTCTGTGGTTCTTCTTCTGGTTGTTGTCTCTCTGCTACTTCACTGCCTGCCTGGGGTCCCTCTTTCTGTTGTTGTCCTTTCAGAGTTGACAACTCATTTCCTCCTTGAGGTTCCCTTTCTTGTAGCTTCTTTTTCAACAATTCATTTTCTTCCTACAGTTGAGCTCTTCTAATGCTCTTGGTATGCCTAACCATGCTCAATTATCTGCTCATCTTTCTCAACTTGTTTTCCATGTGCCCTATATCTTCGACTCCTTTAGATTTTTCAATCTACATCTAGGTGTGGGTCCTGACTCTTTCCCTTTTGAGTTTGAAGAAAAGAAACACTATAAATTTTTGTAGGATGATCTTCCCACTCTCCAGAAGATTGTAATAGGAACCTAAGTTAGGCCAAGGTCCAGGCTCTGGTATCTCTTTTCCTTACCTTCCTCTTGGGACTATTCCTCTGCCTTCCTTTCCATTTTTTAAATTCCTTTGAGCTTGGACGGTGTCTCCTGTAGAGATGTTTTCGCCTCCTGTAGGACTACTTTAGAGTCCATTAATTTGATCCTTTCCTTCCACGTGGAGGTCTTAGGACTCCTTCTCTCATAGGTGATGGATATTTTGGAGGGAGATTCCTCCTTTTCCATAGTAGGTGCATCCTCAATGATAATAGGTTCTTTCGAAGGTGGCTAGGGCTTTCCCACCTTGATTCTGGTGCTCCTCCGATCTTTGAAATACATAGATGTCTGTCTTTTTCTTTTCCCCTTTTGCTTAGCTGGAGTGCTTAGTACAACAAGAACAGTTGTTGCTTCCCTTACTAGTGTCTCAGGGGACACTTCTTCTTGTTGTTCATCCTCTTCATCCTCTGCAATTTTTCCTGTGTCTGTTCTTTCAGCTTTTGTCTCTGTTGTCTTTGGTGGTGTTTTCTCCTTTTCTTGCTGAGTTTCTGCCTTTACTGTGGTAGTCTTTTTCTAAGTTGTCTTGGGCTTCTTCTTCTCAACTTTTGTCCTCTTTCTCTTCTCTGCTCTTGATTATGTTTTCTTCTTTGCTTTAGGTTCAACTATTGTTGTGTCATATTTCTCCTCTTCTCTCTGTTTTTCCTCTTTTTCTTCTTCTACTTGAATATTTTGTGCTTCCTCATGGATTTCCTTTTCAAGTTCCTCTTTA
The DNA here is from genome assembly GCA_000404065.3 of Pinus taeda. Classification (NCBI taxonomy): domain Eukaryota; kingdom Viridiplantae; phylum Streptophyta; class Pinopsida; order Pinales; family Pinaceae; genus Pinus; species Pinus taeda. The sequence continues at coordinate 67,303 of APFE031171401.1, read as the reverse complement.
TGCTCCTCCTCTTCATTGCAAAATGGGCTAAGGTCATCAGTGAGATTTTTTATGTCATCTTCTCTAGTCATGTTCCTGAAAATCTCCCAGGCTATAGGGATGGTGTATGTGTGGAGGGCATCCTCTACTAGTAATTAAATGAGCCCATGGTGAGCCAGCTAGTCTGGAACCCATGCATTCAACTTGGTGCCACACTCTATCAAATATTGGAGGAGAAAATATCACAGACTGAGCTTTCTAGATTCAAGTAGGTCCATTCAATATCTTACTTTATGCAGTAATTTGAAATGATAACCATAAACTATACTGTATCTCCCTTCATAGAAGATATATTTCATGATCTGGTAGTTGACCTCACCCCATGGAGGAGGTATACTTGTCCTTCTGACCCCATTCTTATCCTCTATAGGATGTTCATCAGGTTGGAAAAATGTATTTTTAACAACCTGTCCTAGTGGTTTTTCTACTTTGCTCCAGGGGAGCTCAAGTGGAAGACATGTGGTTCTTTTGATAAATTCTGGTGTAAGATCTATGGTTAGGCCCCTGAAACTGACTGTAGCATGGGTTTTTGAATGGGGCCTTAAAGACATTAGAAATTCCTCGGTGTCTTCCTCATCATACCCATGAATTCTCTCAAAGAAAAGCATCCAATTTTCCCTAGTAAAGAGGGCTGCCACTTCTAGGTGCTCGTGCAATTTGGTGGAGTTCAGAGGCTCCTTTCTCATAAAACCCCCTGGCATGATGTCTACTGACTGCTGGAAATTCACAGGTGACGAGGAAGGCAACAAATTTCAAGATTGAAAACAAAGGAATAGGTGAGGTATGTCTTTCTGGAAATATAGAGGGAATTTTTAGTGCTTCTCTTTTTCACAACAACAATTTTCAATTTTCCCTCCCTTCAAACCCTATTTTCAACCTAAATTTAGTTCTCGAGCTTTTTTGAGGAAATCAATATTTTGAAAAAATAGAGAGTATATAAAACAGTGATTTTTCTTTCCCACAAGATAAACAAACTTCCCAAATGCAAGTTCACTTCTTTTACAGGCTTGATTTTCTATGGTTTCATCCCTTCTTTATAGGATAATACGGGGAAGGAAAAGACATGCTTTTAGTGTAGAGAGTAAAATGGAGAGACTGTATATAGTTCAGAAAAACATAGGCAGAATTTTGTGTTCACTTTCTCTTCCTTTTTGAACCCAGTATTTTGCTTCTAATCCCACCACCTTGTATAGATATATCACATGCAAAGTGGGTTTCTAAGCCTACCTCTTTTCAAGCTCAAATTTGGCAAAAATTTTGAATTTTCCCTCTGCAAAGCTGCTCTCTAGACTTCCTATAGAAAGACTCCTGTAGACTATGTTTCCGCTCCTGTAGAATGCGATAATGCTCCTGTAGAGCCCGACAAGCGGGAGGGTTTTGAAAATTGGTAAAGAGTGATTATTTCAATGTTCTAAAGGTGGTACGTGAGTTGTTGCAATTGAGAACTCGTCGATGCCAGTGAAAACAAAAGTGCTGAAGGCTTCTACCATAGTGTACTTAAGTTGATGGCGTGACTGCGGTGACGAGGTGAGGTGGCCGAAAGAGTGTGTTATCCCCATCCGGATCACTAGTCCCTACTCCAGTGCCATTATGGTATTTCATGTCGCCTACCTGCCATCACTTCCATCATTCCCTTTATACGCTGCCACCACTACCAGTTTTGAGCTTTTCTTCCCGAGTTGACGGACCACACGTGTTGACTGCACCTTCTGAACTACTGTTTGAATTGGACGAGGCTTGTTTGAACTCAAAGAGGGTGGTTTGAACGAAATGAGGGTGGCCAGCTAGCTGGCCACTGTGTTAGAAAATTATATATTACAGAGCAATGGAACACATAAAATATTGCAGAAATATAAACACAGAAAACACATAAAACAAGAGAGACACAAATATATGTGGTTCACCTAGTTTGGGCTACGTCCACCCTGAACATCCAGTCCTTCCTTTCTGTTATCCAGCAAAATGAAGAGACTCAACCTACAGTAGATCTGCTGTAATATCCTCTGTTTTCTCTCACAGTCTCACCTCTATGTTTCTTGCTCAGAGAAAATACACATCTATATCACAACCTCAAATATAATTCCCTCATACAAAGAGAGGGGGTTGCCTTCTAGGGAAAAAAACCCTAGACTAAACATAAGTTCTACCGTCAAATCATCTGCCTAATGAATGGCCCAGATTGACTAGAAATTACTATACTTTTACAAGGCAATTTTACATCTATATTTGGCTTCAGGGGCACTGCCCCCGAACCCCCACCACGGGACCACTAGCCCTTGGACCCTCCAGTCAGGGGGGATCGGCTCCCACACACCCCCCACGTGGAGGAGTGTACAAAATTCCTAGGGTATACATCCGGCTGAAACAAATACCTTTGAACAATCATGCTCCACACACAACAATCTCCCACTTGGAGAATGATTGTAGAAACTACACCGTTGCTTCATTTGTTGGACAATGACTCCTCTTTGGACTTGGTTGTTTCTCATCTTCATCATCATCCTTGAAGACCAATTAAAACTGAGCATGTTCTCAATTTCTCCCTGGTTACAACTTTTGTTAGCATGTCTGCAGGATTCTGGCTAGTGTGTATCTTTTCCAGCTTCAACTCTCCATCTTCCAACACTGATCATATGAAATGGTACTTGAGCTGTATTTGTTTAGTCCTGGAATGAAATATTGAGTTCTTTGCAAGATGAATGACACTTTGGCTATCACTGTATAACATGCCCATATCATGCTCCTTACCTAATTCACCAATAAACCTTTGTAACCAAATCATTTCTTTACTAGCCTTTGTAGCAGAAATGTACTCTGCTTCTGTTGTTGAAAGTGAAACAACACTTTGTATTTTTGAAACCCAACTGACATTTGTTCCACCAACAGTAAAGACATATCCTGTAGTGCTCCTCCTGTTATCTCTGTCACCTGCCATATCTGCATCAACATATCCCTGTAGAGAAATGTTTGAACCACCAAAGCATAATGCTTGATTTGTGGTACCTTTCAAATATTTGCGAATCCATTTCACTACCATCCAATGTTCCTTTCCTAGATTGTTCATGTACCTAGTTACAATTCCCACTGCATGTACAATATCAGGCCTTGTGTAGACCATTGCATACATTAAGCTTCCAACTGCTATAGCATATAGAACTTCAGACATATAATCCATGTCTTCTTGGGTCTTTGGGCACATTTCCTTACTAAGTTTGAAATGGCTAGCAAAAGGTGTACTAACTAGTTTTTCATTGTGCATGTTAAATCTTTTCAACACCTTTTGTATGTACACATTCTCAGACAATGTTAATTTACGATTTTTCTTGTCTCTAGTTATTCTCATACCAAGGATTTGTTTTGCAGCTCCCAAATCCTTCATTGCAAATGAATTTTTCAATTTTCTTTTAAGCACATTTATTTTCTGCATGTTAGACCTTGCAACAAGCATGCCATTTACATACAATAACAATATAATATAGCTGCCATCATTTTGATTTTTCAAATAAACAAAATGATCAGAGTGAGATCTAGTATAACCTTGTTTAGACATAAACTTGTCAAATTTTAGATACCACTTCCTTGGAGCCTATTTTTAAGCCATACAAGCTCTTCTTCAACCTGCACACTAGTTTCTCCTTCCCTTTCACTTCATATCCTTGTGGTTGTTGCATATATATCTATTCCTCCAAATCCCCATGGAGAAAGGTTTTCTTTACATCTAACTGCTCAAGATGCAAATCTTCAACTACTACTAGACTCAAAATAGTTCTGATTGAAGTCATTTTAACAATAGGGTAAAATATTTCATCAAAATCAATACCTTTCTTCTGTGAAAACCCCTTCACCACAAGTCTAGCTTTGAACCTCTGTTTCCTCCATCTTCTTCCTTCAGCCTGTAAACCCATTTATTCCTTAATGTAGTTTTTCCTGTAGGCAACCTAAATAAGTCCCAAGTATGGTTATGCTTTAAGGAGTTCATCTCTTCTTCCATGGCTACCTCCCACTTCTTCCTACTTTCAACTTGCATTTCTTATTCATAACATTCAGGTTCACCAGAATCAGTCAACAATAAATAATATAATGAAGGAGAGTATCGCTCAGGGGGTCTACTTATCTTGGTAGATCTTCTGACACCACTCTCAGGTGTTTGGGGTGCCTGTTGCTATTGTGGTGGTTGTTGTTGTTGTGGTTGTTGATTGTTGATTGCTATTCTCAGGCACCTTTACTTTTTCAATGATCTCATCAAGGACTACGTATTCCTTGTTTTTTTTCCTGTTTCTTTTCCTACAACTAATTCTTATACAAGATCTTTTCATTGAATATTACATCTCTGCTCCTAATGATTTTGTGATTTTTGTAATCATATAAGCGATAACCAAAATCATTAACACCATATCCAATAAATGTACATTTCTTTGACTTTGCCTCAAGCTTTGTTCTATTTTCTTTATCAATATGGACAAAGGTCTCCCAACCAAAAGGATTTAAAAAGGAGTAGTTTACCTTTTTACCTATCCATGCTTCCTCTGGAACACCACCATCCAAGGAACTTGAAGGCCCTCTATTTATTATATAAATAGCAGTATCTACAACATCTGCCCAAAACTATAAAGGCAAGCCTTCATGCAATCTCATGCACCTTGCATGCTCCATGATTGTTTTGTTCATCCTTTCTGACACACCATTTTCTTGTGGTGTTCTTGAAACTGTCTTCTCTCCGTGAATTCCATGCTCTGAACAGTACCTATCAAACTCTTTGCTGCAATATTCACCTCCATTGTTTGATCTGAGACACTTCAATTTCTTTCCTGTCTCAATCTCAACCAAAGCTTTCCATTTCTTGAAAGTATCAAATACATCAGATTTATTATTAA
>APFE031171401.1:41001-57970 GCA_000404065.3 Pinus taeda | reverse complement strand
TCTTCTTTAATGTGAATGTGATGAGTACAGACTGAAGGGAGGACTCCCTTCATCTCCTTATAGCTCCAAGCAAAAGCATCCAAGTGTTTTTTCAATAAGTTACATAGTTCTTTCTCCTAAGAGATGGATAGGGATGAGTTGATCTTCAACGTTCTTTTAGGGCTGAATTCCACATTCTTAACTCGAAGAGAGGTCGAATCAACCACACAGAGATCAACTAAAGGATTGGCTTGGGTTTCTTCCACCAATTCTTCTAATGGCGACACATTAGGGGGTCGATTTTGAACCAGGTTTTCAATAAGATCATCCTTGGTTTGTGGGCCCCCCATGGTAGCCTCTATTGTACACAATGGTGTGGAATAGACTTCATCCTCATCTTCCTCCTCCAACTAGAGAGGTAAATCATGTTCTAACAAAGGTTGGGCAGGAGGATATAGGACTAGCTGTTTTGAAATATGCCCGTTCTTGATTATCATGTTCCCAGCTCGACAACTGATGTAGGTGTCTGCAGTAGCCAACCAAGGCTTTCCCAGGATGAGCGGATACCCATTGAGCTTTTCCTTTGGCTGGAGAACCAAGAAATCAATAGGGTACTCCTAGGAATCAATCAAGACCATTACATCTTCCACAATCCACTCAGTACTGTTGTGGTCTTTCTTATGGAACGCTGAAGGTTGAGCCTGAGCATAGTGTCCTTGGTCATCACATTAATGGCATCCCCTAGATCAACTAGGGTATGGGGTATTACAGTGCCATTGATGTGGACATCGACTACAGGACTCCTAGGGTCCAGATATTTCAGAGAAATTACCTACCCAACATCAGGTCGAATAGTTGTCCTATGAAATTGATAATTGGAGCATCTCTCTTGCACCTGCATGGATGCCTAAAGCACTTCTCCTTGATCATCTTGTTGTATATAGGCACATCTTTTATGGCTTGGAGAAGTCGTATATTTACACATATTTGTTTCAATTCTCCCAAAATCTCAGTTTCTTCTAGGGTCGGTTTTTTGGTTCCAGTTAGTCTCTCAGGAAAGGGTGGAATGGCTTTCGGTTCACTTTCCTATTTTTATTCCTCATCCTCCTTTGGAGGAGGTTGGCTATTTGAGAGAATCTTCCCATATCATAGGTTAATCTCCTGAATTTCCAGAGCATAGTTCAGACATGATGTTTCTTCACTATATACCTACTGGGCTTATCTATTATTAGGGTTTGAATTTGGTTGAGCAGGAGGTAATGGTTGTGGTTGAATATGCGGTGGAGGCAAAAGAGCGGGAGGAGAGTTGTACTGGGGCCTCCAACCCTAGTGAGGTGCATTCCACTAAGGTTGCGGCTGAGCATAAGAGTGAAACGAATGAGCAACTAGCGGAGCCTATTATTGAGGTGGATACAACCAAGGAGGGGGTGTGGACCAGGGAGGATGAGTAGGTGGACCCCAAGAAGGCACAAAAGTGGCTTGATTAGGGTTGTAATAGGCCTGGGATGTCCCTTGTATTCCCTTCTGGTAAGTTCTAGGTCCATGTGGCCTCCTTTGGTTCATGAAATAGAGTGGTTTAGTGGCTCCTTCAACACCCTGATATGCAACTTTAGTTCTAGGCAAGGAAAGGCACTAATTCGTAGGATGGTCTTCTTCACAGACTAAACACACTTCTATAGAGTGAAATGGACATTCATCCCTAGGATGCTTTCTAGTGCATCTAGGAAAAAATATGGCCAAAGCTCTCTCAGCTTCCTCTTGCTTCCTTTTGATATGCAAGGTATCCATTTGCATGGCAAGAGTCTACCTCATCTCACTCTTGAAATCTTTGAGCCGATTCTCAAGTTCGCTTCTCAGAGCTGAACTGGATGAGGGTATACTAGTTAAAGGTTGAATTCCCATACCTCTCTTTCTAGTTGACCTAGAATGGTTTCTAAACAGAGTATTTATGTCATCATGGAGATAGCCAGCAAATGGAAGGTATCTAGAAGGTCTTCAGGGACTCCTCTGAGTGGGACCAACTTTAGAGATTCGGGGTCAAGTGTGCACCTGGCCCTTTTATAACTAAGTTGAAACCTCTCTTCTTATTCTTCTAAAGATTCGTCACTTCACATGGTTATTTGGAAGATTTCTTCCTTGGTATCCTTTAACCTACAGTAGTCCCAGTATTTGTTGTTAAAGGCTTGCTACATTTGAGCCCAAGTTGTGATATTGTTTCCAGGTAACCCCATGAACCAATGCAATGCTGCATCCTTGAGGGTAGAAGTGAACAGTTTCAATTTTTGTTTGTCTTCTGCATAGTCATAGGTTCGAAAAAGAATGACAAATTCAAACAAGAAGGTATCAAGATCTTTGGTAGTCAGTGCATGGAAGTGAGGTAAGGCTGAAGGACTTATTTTTTTCTTTTTTGTGTCCCCATTGGTCTCTCGGATTGGAAAGGCACCTTCTATTCTTTCCCCATTTCCTCTAATGTTTCTGTCATCAGCCATGGTCTCAAGAGGGATGATTTCCTTCTCTTATTCTATTATAGGATCTTCATATATCTCTGGAGGTTCACCTATAGGTTCTTTTGGATCACTGTCACCAAAGAAGAGAGAAGGGTGGCTTAGTAATGTGGTAGGGGTGTTGGGTAGGAATTTTCGTGAATTGCCTCTATTCCTACGAGGCATGAAAGGAAATCTCTTTTTCCTGGGTGATTTTTGTTTTTCTGATTGTACCTACAAACTAAAATGGATTGAACAACAAATTGTAACTAATTGAAATGAACTTGTTGAAATGAAATTGCAAAATTGAAATGAAAGCAAGGAAATGACTAATCTACTTTGCTGGAATGGAAATTGCAGAATTGAAATGAAAGTAGGAAATGCCTAATCTATGCTTGCTAAAATGAAATTGCAAAATTGAAATGAAAGAAGGAGATGCCTAATATACTTTTGCAGAATTGAAATTGCAGAATTGAAGTTGCAGAATTGAAGTTGCAGAATTGAAATTGTAGAATTGAAATGAAACAACTACCCTACTTTTGTTGAAATAAACTACTTAGCAGAATGTTGCAGTAGAAAATAGAAGAAAAGAAGTAATCACAAAATACTATGACGCTTCCCCGGCAACAGCGCCAAAAAGAATGGTGGGCTCTAGTATTGCAGCAATCAGGACGCAACTCCTAGGGCTTCCTTCTTTACTTTTATCAACACAGTAGTTCGTAACAAACTTCGAAGGAGCAGTGATGTATGCACTTGATTAGATGGTGCAAGTTTGCTAGGAGCTTAATCCAACTTCTATGAGTTCTCAGAAGAATATTTTACTATGATGGAAGAAAGCTAACTCTACAAGGGCTATTCTACTTGCAGACAGAGAAGGAAAACTGAAATGAAATGCAAACCCTAGCAAACCCTAGTTTACCCACTAACCCTATTTTTGCAAGAAAGAGATGGAAACTAATGAAGTGAGTGCCATTGACTACTTAAAAGGTAAATTTCATTTATTCAAACTACTTCTAAAGGGAAATTAGAAGAAATCATCTTTTTGTACTTTTGAGTGCTTTTATGTGGAATTATTATTCTTGTGTTTTATCTAGTTGTGACTATGCAGAGGTTTGGTGGCAAAGGAAAATGAAGTTAGGTTTTGTAGAAGGTGAGGAGGTTGCGGAGAGGTCCTACGAAGCCCCTAGTACCCTTTTGAAGACTTCCATTGCGATCAGACTTCGAAAAATCACTCACGAGAAATTCTATAGGAGGTTGCAGAGGATCTAAGGGAGGTTCTACAGGAGGATCTACAAAAGGAGGCCGAAAGTTGGTTTTATGGTTTTGAAGGTGGAAGAATGATGGAAAAGGGGAAATGAAGACTAGATGAAGCTATTGAGGTGTCTAAAACTTTTCAAGGAAGATCAGGGATGGACGTGATGGTTGGATTTGTTCAAATGACAAGAAAGCAGCTTTATGGAAGAAAATGCAAAAATTAGGCCAAATTGGCGAAATGTTGTGAATGAGTTGTGAAATCTAGGAGAAGTGAGCTGGTGCTAGCTGTTTCATGGAGGGATGGTGAGCTGAGATGTCCTTCAGGAGATATGCACATTCACTTATCAAAACTTGACCAAAGAAAGAACTAAAAACAGAGTTTTGTCTACCTTAACCTAATTTCTGACCTTAAAATAGAAAAAGGCTGAACAATACCTTATGAACAGAAAAGCATGCGAGAGAAATATTGAAAATGAAAAAGATATGATCTAGTCTTGTGAATCTAAGCTACTATCAACTTTTCCAAATCAAGTTATCACAATAGCAATTGCATGAAAGAGCAAAAACTGTGTTTTTGGTGGCAACAGTAGTGCCTTGACCTCAAATCATAGCCCTAAGAAGGGAGAAAGGAGATCAAGACCTGCTATGGCATTTTTGAATCTTATTTTGTCACTACAGAAACCTACTTGCTCAACTGATACAAAAAAAGCTATGCTACTCATCAAAAGCAACCTAACTTAACAAAGTAAGATGAATTTATGCAACAGAAATTAACTCATGAATGGAAGCAAGAAAACATATAAATACACAAAGGAGGTGTTGGGAAGCATGGGTTGGGCCCTAACCCAATATCTTTTGCCCTCTGAAAGAGATTAGTGCTAGCACAAGAACTGTTTCATCTTCATTTATCCAAAAAATAGCAGTTACATCACATAAATTGTCTTCAAAAAGAACTCCAAAATAATCTTACCAATGTATTGCACAAAAGCGTGAAAATATACTAACAACTAGATAACCTACTGAGGCTCAAAGATTTCTTATATATACAAATGGGGACTCCCAATAGTCCTCTCAAAATCAACGAACTCGACTTCCTAGAACTGAAGATAAATAGCAGTCCTACTTGACTTGCTCGGCTGCCCCTCGGAATCATCAATGTGGGCCTTTGTGCTCCAAGCTCTAATGGAGGATTTGAGGAAAGGGGTCATTAATGAAGGAAACACCCTCCCTACAAGTCCTCTTCCATGTTTTCCTTGATTTTGGCTGCCATTTTCTCATAAATTCCTTGTCTTTGTCCAAAATTGTCCAAAAAATCTGCGATAAACACTCACTAGACTACAAGGAAAAGTGACTAACCCAATTCACTCTATTAGCATAAATATATTCAAAAAAACGCAACAAACTAATGAAAATGGTGGATTAAATTTAAGTAAGAGGCAAAATGAGCCCATATAGTTACCCATTTCTGGGGATCATTAAAAACCTTCAGGCTTCTCTATGTACACCTCTTCCTCAATCGTTCCATTAAGAAAGGTTGTCTTTACACCCATCTAATGTATCTTCCACCCCATATGTGCTGATAGTTCCAATATAGATCTGATCAATGAGTGCCATGCAGTAGGAGCAAAGGTCTCATCATAGTTAATCCCCTCTACCTGTGAAAATCCACAGGCCACAAATCTAGCCTTATGCTAATCCACACTACCATTTTCATCTTTCTTTACCTTGTAAAGCCAATAGGAGCTCACCACGGACTTATCCTCTGGCCTTGGGACCACATCCAAAACACTCTTATGAACTATGGAGTCATACTCCTCCACTGTGACATCAACCCAAACTGATTGCTTCACTTCTTCCTCAAAGGAAGATGGCTCTGTCACAACACATCTTCTCATAAGAGCCATGTATCCAGTGTACCTATCAGGTGACCTCCTCTGTTTGTGTTGTGATGTCGGTGCTCCCACTTTCTCTCTAGCATCTGACAATAATGTATCTGCCTCTCTGGTGTGCTTTCTCCCATCTCTAGAAGGCCCTGCCTGAGTGGATGTCTCCATTCTCAGTTCCTCTACATGTGGTTGCTCCACATCAATCTGAGGCTCCTCAATGTTAGGAGATAAAATATCATCAAATGCATGTAGCTAAAGCTCCCTCTTAAGGGAAACTCACATGGCCTTATCCTCATCGAATCTGACATCCCTACGACCCATTGTCATGTTATTGGTTGGCAAGTACACCTAATAGTTGTGAGGTGTATCAGTGTACCCCCACGAATATCCCCAAGTATGTTGTTAGCTCAAGCTTATTATGTGCATCTTTGGTCACATGGAAATATACCGATGACCCAAAATTCCTGAAGTGACCAACATCTGGCCTCTTACCAGAATAAGCCTCCTCTGGTGTCTTCATCCCAAGTATCTGATGTGGGCTACGGTTCTGAACATAAACTATTGTGTTGCAAGCCTCAGCCCACAAGTGTAGTGGGATACCCTGATCATGCAACACCACCCTCATTTCCCCTATTGCGCTTATGTTCTTCCTCTCAGCCACCCCATTCTACTAAGGGTTATTGGGTGTTGTCTACTCTCGTTTAATCCATTTTGTTGCACATAAGTTCTTAAACTTGTTTGAGACATACTCACCATTGTTATCACTCTATAGAGTTTTAAAATTCTTGCCTCACTCTTTATCCACCAATGCTTTAAAAACACAAAACTTTGTGAAGGTTTGATCCTTTTTTTCATGGAAAATATCCAACATTTTCGAGAAGAGTCATCAACAAATATAACATAATACCTGTGATTGGTTGTGGATGTTGTCGAGAATGGTTCTCACACATCTAAATGGACTCACTCTAGAATAGGCTCTACTCAATTATCTCTATCGTGAAATGATGACTTGGTGTATTTACCCAAAGTACACCCCTTGCATGTATCAACTTGCTCTAGTGTATCTTTGGTAAAACTGGTGGAGGTCTGCTGCATGATCTTCAAAGCCCCATGATGCAAGTGACCCCATCACCTATGCCACAACTCGCCAATGTCTCATCTATGCACCATCTCTTCTTTCATGATCAAAGAAGCACAATCCTCTACCTCCAACTTATAGAGATTCTTCACATGAACCCCTATCTTCCTTACTTGACCTGTGGCTATATGTCGAAGGAACACCTTTCATTTCGAGAAGATCACATCCTAACATCTATCCTCAAGCATGGAAATGGATACCAAGTTCATCTTCAACCCGGGCACATACATAACATTCTTCAAGGTGAGTGGAGACCCATGCTCCCTCTAAAAGGTAACCATTCCCAATCCAATAGCATTATACCTCTCGTCATCACGTATCTTGATATGCATCTTGAGATCTTTCTCCTCAAGGTCACTCAATAACTCCTTGTTTCCAATCCTATGGAATGAAGCTCCGCTATATAAGTATCATACACTTCCCATCATTGATGACACCATTCATGCAATGAGAAAAAGTTCCAATTCAAGTTGAGAGGCCAAAGCCTCACCCGCTACTCCTCATGAGGACTTCCTCTTGGACTTCTTGAGTGGACAATTTGCAGCAAAATGGCCCAAATCATGACAATGAAAGCACACAACTTTTTCCATGCCTTTATTCTTACCTCCATGGAAAGAATCTGAATTGGAATTGGAAGCTTCCCCTTTCCCCTTCTTTTCCTTAGTCACTAAGGCACAGTTCTCTTCATCATAATTCTTTGATAAAGAGTCATCCCTGGTGTTCCTCTCGATCTCCTCTTGCATCAAATTCATCCATAGTTGTTCCCAATCTCGCAGCATCTCTCGAACATTGACAGGGACCTGATAACTATGCCAACTCTTTGGGAGTCCCAGAAGAGAAAGACTCACCATATCATCCTCATAAATAGTGATTCCAACACTTCCAAGTTCATCATGACATTGAGTGAACTTGGTCAAGTATTTTGGAATAGTCTCACCTTTCTCCATTTTGATTTTTTGAAGTTTTTCTTGTAGTGCCAATTTCCTTTGGTCACTGTTCTTTTGATACAAGTTCGTCAATGCTTTCCACATAGCATACATAGTTTCCTTTCCATGGAGACTTGAGACAATGTGGTCTCAAACTCCCTAAAGGATTATCTTCCTCACCTTCACCACACACTTCTTCCATTCGACCATTTTTTATGCATTTGATGCTGCTAGCTTAGGAATGTCTTGATCAATGAATTCATTCAAGCAATTATCCTCTAGCACAACCTCCATTTTGTCCCTCCATGCTATATAATTCAAGTTTCCTTCCAAGGCAAACTCGAGCCAGAAATCATATAACACAATCTGAAGTATGTATTACAAATTCGAATTTCACTTATAACCCAAGACTCAAAACTTCTAAATCTCCTCTAGTATATTGAATTCGGTTTCGATACCATGAGGAATTTCCTACATATTCACATGGTCATGCAGTTTACTAAAGAAAAGGAAAAGAATCACTTCTTCTTTCAACCAGCAGAGCTAATAGATCGATGAAAACAATATGACCAAGAAGAAGACAAATAAATGGCACATAACACAATAAGTTTTCCTGGGGAAAACCACAACTCAAAACCATGCCTATTTGTATTGCATTAAATAAGAAATATGAGTGAAGATACAAACCTTATTCTCACAAGAAAAATTCCGCACAAGTATGCTCAACTCTCTACCTCACAAGCCCACTATTAGCCAACTTCCACAACCTTCCAAACCCCTATTTCCTTACATACTTCCTAGGATGGATAACCCATATTTAAAGGGAATTTATGTTTCCATAATTGTGTAATCCAAACATAGGTCCTTCTCTTATTGCATGCATTATATTTATAACTCAGTAAATCATACAATTGATAGTACATTGTCCCTGCACTCTAGTCTCAACTAGGTCTTTCTTTGAACTAGCATGCATGATTTTCTCATTAGGGAATCTTAAGTTAACTAGAGTAACACTTATGGATGCACTGGTGAACCAACTGAATGTTAGTCGTCTATTATTTCCACAAATAGTTAGAACTAATTTAACTGGTCGTAACTCAATAAACTGAGTTATCTAATTACAACTCAATTTAAACTCATACTAGACCCCTAAAATTTAGGGAGAACACTTACATGACTACAGAAAGAATTACAACTAGAAATTCCTAAGCTACTTAAGTTGATTAAATTTAATTAATTGTTTACAAGTTGCTATGAGAATATAATTATATTTTAATTCACAGTTTAATTCAAGGAAAACTTAAATTGGAATTTCTTGTTTTCATTTCTCAACAAGAATATCAATCGCACATAACACAATATTTCTCTGGTGAAAGCAACTGCTAAAACCCCCAACTATCTATATTGCATTAACCAAAATATTTGAGAAGAAAATACAATGCTTGTTCACTCTAGAACAACTCCCGCACAAGTATAATATAAATATCTGCCTCACAAGCCAGCTTAAGCCAACATTTAAGCCAATTTTATTGCCTACCAAGCCCCTTCTTCCTTGTACAATTCCTGGGAAAATTACCCATATTTAACTAGTAAATCCTTCCTCCATAACTACATAATCCAAACATAGGTCCTCAATTGATTGCATGCACCATCTATACAACTGATATTTTTTTTTCTTTTTTTTCTACGTTAAGACTAACCTAAGTACCCATGGGGGATTTGAACCAGTGACCTATCACAAGGAGTGCCTTAACAGCGCACCCATTCACCGTCAATCCAAAGCCCTGTGGGAAATTATACAACTGATATTACATTGTCCCTGAAATCTAATTTCAATTGGGTCTTCCTCTGAACTAACATGAATGATTTATTTATGAGTGTCTCTTCATTTAGCTGGTGTGGTACTGGGATGCACTAGTGCACTACTCCACTACTAAACCTCTACTAGTTCCTCCAATATTTAGAACTAGTTTAACTGACTATAACTCAGTTAGACTGAGTTATCTAATTACAACTCCAAAGAACTCAACCTGGGCCTCTAAAATTTAAGGATCACTCTACATGACTCTAGATAGGCTTCCAACTCAAATTTCCTAATTTAATTAAGTAAATTTAACTTAGTTAACTATTACAAGTTGCTATGAGGATAGAATTACAATTTGAATTCACAATTTAATTCAAGAAAAAAATAAATTGGAATGTCTTGTTGTTATTCTTAACACTTTGATGTCCTTGATGCTTCAATAATCAATTATTTCTCTCAATCTATGAAAAACCCAAAACAATGTAGAGAAGTCAAATGGGAGCTCAGACGAAAAGAGACAATAATGGTGATGATGATAATGATTACGGTGAAGAATGAATGGAAAACCCTCCTATTTATAAAAAAGTATTGAGCTAATCTTGAAAATGGAGAATAATAAACTAATATTAACCAAATCAAGATCTAACGATTGAAATTTATTAATTATTTTGTTAGGATTGAGAATGATGTGAAATTGAAATAATTATTAAATAGTGATTTAACAATTATTCCAATAATAAAATTAAGGAATAATAAATAAATAGTGATTTATTTAATTATTTCTAGGTGATTTAGTCAAATGTTACAAGGATTAATTATCAAACAATGATTTAATAATTATTCCTAGAGAAATTTAAATAAATAATTATTTATTCAATTGTTCTTGTGCTATATTTTAATTTAATAAAAGTGGTTTACTAAATTATTTCCGATGGTGAAAGTTATTTTACTATGGTAAAATTAATCCTACATGGTGTATTTCAATCCACCTAGTTAGAAATGGCTAGGTGATCATTATTTTATGATAACAAATTTTCCCTCAACGTATGTGTTAGGAGAAAATTGTATGACTGAAATACATTGTAGGTTACACTTCCATGAAACACCAAAGGGGATTCAAAGAGAAAGAGAGAGAGATAGCTGAAGCAATACAATGATGGACAAAAATGGAGGGGGAGAGACCTACTAAATTGGTAGAAGTCTCATTTTATGTTGGAGTACATGATCTCAAATGAAGTAGGGGAGGCATACCCATAACCACCGAGATAACTATGTACAATCAATAATGGTGAGCCCAGCAATGTGGGACTAAGCTACAAAGTACATGATACATGATATGATGGCATCAATGGGCTAAAAAATAATAAAATGGATCCAAAATACATAATGTG
The DNA here is from genome assembly GCA_000404065.3 of Pinus taeda. Classification (NCBI taxonomy): domain Eukaryota; kingdom Viridiplantae; phylum Streptophyta; class Pinopsida; order Pinales; family Pinaceae; genus Pinus; species Pinus taeda. Next base: position 47,109 of record APFE031171401.1, on the reverse strand, counting down.
CCTGGAAAGACATAGGCCAAGATTGAATACAATAACATCTAAGTACATGATACATAATGTCCCTCAAGCTGACATGGTGAGGGGGGATCACAACCAAAGAAGCCCTGCTGAGCAGGAAATGGCTCTCAAGATCTAGATGGATCATCTAAAGTAGACATGCATGTTGTGGGTACTACAAGTGGCTGAAACCGAACCTATCACATATATGGAACTACATCTGAGGCTGGATCAACATTTGTGTACATTCAAGCATGTGGGGGGCTACTTAAAAGGCCACCCCCTCATAACGTCTAGAACATATTACACATACTTGGGAATCACTGGTACAATCGTTTGGTCATGGAACCATCAAGTGTACAATTCTCAATCGTGTAATAAAGACTGGTGTTGAGCGTGTGAGAAACAAAAAAGTTAAAGGGAAATAAAGATTCCATTTTCTTGATCCGAGACACTGAATAAAGACGAAAGTTGGAATCAAGGTACACCATCCTCTTGACCACACTTATTAAATAAATGTGTTGAAGTTGACAGAAGAGGGCCCACCAGAGTTAAGGCAATGAGGAATCCTTAACAGAGGCATCAGGTATCGTAGTAGGATGACTGATGGACTAGAACCAGGGATGATGATGGAAGGAGACAAGATGAGTGGTAGATTGAAAACATCCCTTATCATATCATGGTATGCATGGTTGACATGGAAGTGACTAACTCGATTTTGGAGGGGATAGGTAATGATTATAACGTGGTTTTTGAAAAGATGGAGCAGTAGTGTAGGAGGCCAAATATGAATGCAATGGGATGTATGTGACACAGAGATATATGGAATGCTATAATTGGACTCAAGCAAACTTAGAATAGACTCCATAGGTACAAGGATGACTCACCTCAGATTCTCTCAACAAGGGTGACTTGATGATGCTGCTACGTGGGGGACGCCTATAGGGTAACATAAAAACATGATTAAATGATGGTCACTTACGACAAAAATCGACATGTGAGTCAATTAGTGCAAAGGTAAAGTGGTACGAAAGTACGGGTGGGCCATGTGAAGAAATTCAATTTTAATAGGCAGAAAAGTGAGACCTCATGGAAAAAATGGCTTCCTCGTGATGTGTCAAATTGCCAAAAACAAAGGGAGACCCATTATATAAATCTATGAGAGCTTTCCAATGGTGTTGATAGTTTGTCAAACAAAGCTACAGTTTGGTCACAATGGATGACGGAAAAACTAGGGTTTTTCTTATAAAAGGGCTTTTGCCCCCAAATGCAATTCATTTCAATAATGAGCTGTTGGAGAATTTGGAGAGGAGGAGAAGGCCTTAAATCTTGTGAAGATCATAGCGTACAAACCGACCATCTGAATTAGGATCTGCAAGTTGGAGGTAGGTGGCCTATCCTTACTTATAATTTCTAGTGCATTAAACTTTCAGATTAGGGCTTCAGTTCATTGTGGGGGACCTCTGCTTATCCTCATGGCCGCAACACACTTTTGGGGCCTTTTCTACATTCTAGAATGCAAAAATTGGGTTGATAAATGTGTCCAATGTGGTTTTGAGGTCAAAAATTGTGTTATGTGCTGAGAGGAAAAGCAAGATTGGTAGTTTGTGGTGAGAAACTAAGACTTAGAAATGCATTCCTTTGACTTTGAACTGACAAAACATAATGATATTTTTCAGGTATGGCAAATCTAAAGGTTGTATGGAAAGAACAAGGTGTGGAGACCCTTCATGCTGAGATTCAGGGGAATCAAGCAGTGAGATGGATTTTGGCATGATATGACATGTTAAGTTCATGGAGAACCCTTTGATGAAGGCTAGTGAGCTCTTGCTCTCGAGGATTGTGAGTTACTCAGACCCAGACCAGGATACCTTTGTAGTATAGGGGCATAGCATTGACATCACGATCCAGGACATATATTTTCTTACAGGATTACTCCCCCATGGGTGGTAGGGGAGATAAATCCAGTGTTTCCTTGTGGGAGGCATATATGTTAATTTTTTTATCGTCACTGTGTACCAGGGGTTCGTGTAGAGGGCACAAGCATTCATATCAATGACCTAGAGAGGCTTGAGACACGAGACACAACCACAACAGTGTTGCGAATCTTGGGCATTCATTCCTTCCACCACATCAATTGAGGGAAGATGATGCTAGTGGAGAGTGCTTTAGCAGGGACCTACTAAGGGTGGGCCTAGATGATTTTGTGGTCATTGAAATGATAGTTGATGCTATGCAGGTGCAGGACCAATGATAATTGTTATTTTGGGATAGTTTTATGCTCATTATTTTTTAGAAGATCCCAACTGTACTCCCTCATGTACAAAGCCGAGATGGAGACCCACAAGAGCCCAGGATGCACCACTGGGGGCAGCTACTATGAGGAGGTGGAGGAGGGGGAGTCGAATGAGTGTTTCAACCTAAGGTTTTTGCACATTTTGACCAAATGTCACTGTACATAGATGATTATATGTATAGTGGAATGAGCTATCAAGGGGATCCTGACTTACCACTTCCACTAAGATGAGCATGGGGTCCAGATGGTAAGTGAAAGTTGTAATTTATAGTTTAAGATATATTTGTATCTGGTACTAATTTCTAAACATTTTGGTATGTATATATAGCACTGGTGATGCTAACAGGATACAAGGAATGAGTTGCAGTGCATCGGGCAGCAGATTAGGTTGGGTCCACATCACAACTGAGAGCAGGTAGTGATGATCTACTAGACGATCTTTGACATATATTCAATGTGATACTTACCAGGGAAATAGAGTGTGAGTGTAATGAGTTAGAAGATCGATATCCAAATAGGTGTGCTAGTCTTCCCTTATAGTAGCGAGGAATCACGCATTGCATTGATATGGCTGGTCAAGCAGTATGAGACATATGGGATGGTAGGATTGAGCTATTGGCTTGGGAGTAGTCAAATGATAGTGATTAGGCATAAGGACATGTGGGTCTCCATTTTTGTTTTGTGATAACATGTGAATGAGCATGTCAGATGTATTTAGAGTAGACTCAAAACAATATATATGTTGGATTGTGATACATAATGATGGTTATGTATATTTTTGTGACGATTTTTTTCGCCATTTATTTATGCTATGGATGTCTTCTCGTATATTCATGTGATAAATTCCAATCTAGAATGTTACTTTCAATGGTATCTACATAGCGATTTTGGGCTTTAGGAACATGAATGAATGTAACATATTCAAATTCACATGCCAAAAGCTTAACTTGTAGATATTTTCTAAACAGGATAGGATTATGTACATGATAAATATCATTCAATTGCATGACAAGTAGCAAGGAATAAAGATAAACCTAAAGGTGAAGGCTGCGACAATCAAGGGAATCGACCAAGAAACCTATCACAACATCGTATTCAATCTGGTTATTGGTGGCAGATCCAATGCATACATTTTGGAGTGGACTAATGAATACAAGGGGGTGAAAATGGCCCAAGTTGCTGAGGCTAGATTCCTCGTGAAGTGTATCACAAACCAGCTCACAAAAAGATAGAAAAGATAGTTGAACACCTTATAATTCAGCATCTTCGAGGGGGAAACCTCCTTTACATTACACAAATAAACAATTCTTAGATGATACAAATGACAAAACCTCCTTTCTATATATAGGAGTCTAAGGGGTCACAATATGACCAAGCTGACCTAACAATAATAATGTAAAGGCACAAAAATAACAATAGAGGGATCCTATGGGGTATAGTAATAACAAAATGGGGACAATAGGGGCAAAATAATATTAATAAGGGATACAACTACAATAGTAATGGGGGCATCACTAGTATTATAGGGACCTAACATGCCCCTCTCCTTCAAAAAAATGTTGTCCTCAATGCTTGAGTAGTTTTGGATGCTTTTGTACAAAATTCTCATCCTCCCATGTGGAATCTTCAGCAGATAAGTTCTTCCACTTTATGAGATACTCTAAAATGGATCAATTTCATATCTGTCAAGTTCTCATTTCTATGACTGCTTCCGGTTCCAATATAATTTTTCCTTCCGGTTCCAATATGACTGCTTCTCTGTCACTTACAATAATCTTTGGGTTTCCATGTAGCTTTGAATTGTTTCTATGTACTGGCTTTAAATGGATGTGATAATGCACAAAAGTGTGCATACTTGATAAGTCTGTCAATTACCACCATGATGACACTCTTTTCCTCAGACTTGGGTAAACCTGTGATAAAATCCATTGAAACCTCCTCTCAACATTGGATTGGAATGGATAAAGGTTGTAATAGACCTGGTTTCTTAATTGTTTCAGCTTTATTTTGTTGGCATACCAAACATTCCACCACAAAATTTTGAATATCTGATTTAAGGCCATCCCAAAAAAAATTCCTTCCTAAACCTGTGGTAAGTTTTAAAAATCCTAAGTGCCCTCCTAAGGGAGAAGTGTGCAATTCCAAAAGAATCTTTTATTTGAGTTGGGAATACTTACAGAAGTATAAGCGATCTTTCTACCATAATGAATAATTTTTCCAACTAAATCAAATGTACTGGAACCTTGTTGTAACTTTCAAATAAGTTCCCACACTTCCTCATCATTCTTCCATTCCTCCCTTGCTTCATTTATCCAATCTGGTTGGATAATAGAAATGGCACACAATAATGCTTCCACATCCTCATCCTTTCTTGAGAGTGCATCTGCCACCACATTTTGCTTCCCTTTTTTGTAGATGATTTCAAAGTCATAACCCAACATCTTTGTGACCCACTTTTGTTGCTCTTCAGAGGATAATCTTTGTTCTAAAAAGTATTTAAGGCTATCATGATCCGTTTTTACCTTGAAGTGTCTTCCCATTAGGTAGGGTCACCATTTCTTAATTGCATGTAGTATTGCCAACATTTCCTTCTCATAAATAGCTTTGTGTAAATACTTTCCCTTGACTGGATGACTTTCAAAAGCAATGGGTCTTTCATCTTGCATTAAAACAGCACCAATTCCATTTCCGAAAGCATCACATTCCATAATAAAGGTTTTTGTGAAGTTTGGTGTAGCTAAGACTAGTGCTTGGCACATTGCCTCTTTAAGATGTTCGAAGGCCTTTGTTGCTTCTAGAGTCCATGAAAATGAATCTTTATTCAACAATGTTGTTAGAAGTGCTGCTATTTTCCCATAATTCTTAACAAACTTGCAATAATACCGTGTAAACCCGAGAAATCCTCACAAATTCTTTATGGATATGGGGATTTCTCATTCCTTAATGGCTTTAGTTTTGCTAGGGTCTACCTTAATTCCTTCATGATATACAATATGACCTAGATATTCCACCTCTTGTACTCCAAAGAAACATTTGGATCTTTTTGCATACAATTGTTTCTCCTCCAATAGTTGTAGCACCTTGTCAATGTTTTCAACGTGATCCTTCCAACACTTGTTGTAGATTAGTATATCATCAAAAAATACTAACACAAATTTTCTAAGGGTTTGAAAATGGAATTCATCAAACCTTGAAATGTAGAAGGTGCACTGGTAAGGCCAAAAGGCATGACCAAAAACTCATAGTGACCCTCATGAGTTCTAAATGTTGTTTTCGGAATGTCTTGAGTTTTCATGCTGATTTGATGATATCCTGAATGAATATCTAACTTGGTGAAGTAAATTGATCCATGCAATTCATCCAATAATTCATAAATGATAGGAATGGGAAACTTATCTTTAATAGTGAGCTTGTTGAGCTCCTTATAATCCGAACACATGTGCCATGATCCATCCTTCTTATGCACCAATACTGCTGGAGCAGAGAAAGAACTTTCGCTAGGTTGAATTATACCAACCTCAAGAATTCTGCAATCATACATTCAATTTCACTCTTTTGGGCATAGGGATATCTTTACGACTTGATGTTTGGAGGAACACTTCCTAGAATCAAATGAATAGCATGATCATGATCACAAATAGGTGGGAGACCTTTGGGAGTCTCAAATACCTTGGAATGATTATCCAAGACTTTTTCGATATCTAGAGAAATAGATGATTTCGATGTGGAAACATCTAGCGAACATAATTGTGCAATTACACCTCGTTGTTCCTTTTTTAGAAGCTTTGTCATACTGTTAGAGCTTATTATCTTTC
>APFE031171401.1:1888-40104 GCA_000404065.3 Pinus taeda | reverse complement strand
TATGCCTTTCTTTAAACCATCCATCTTAGCTTCTACATCTTTCTTTAAACCATCCATCTTAGATTTTGTTACTTTTTGTGCAAGTGACATTTGTTGCACTTGGTCACATAATTTTGATATATCATGTTTCATTTCTTCCTCTTCTTCATGAGTCATGCTAGAAATTTCAAGTTTCTTACTAAGTGTTTGCATTTTCTTTCCTCGGGGCATCAATTACCGATATCAATGCTTTACTATGCCCTTTGAATTCCTTCAAACTAATTTTTCAAACCAAGCTTATGCAAAAATAAAAATAAAAAACTACACAACTTTTTTCACTTTGTAGGAGCTCGATATTGAATCTGATGTATCTCTGGAATTTTGGATCATCCAATTCTAAAGTTTTGACTTGCAGTAGCCCTCTGTGTCCTCTTTCCAATGCCACTAATCTAATCGAATTTATATTCTCCAAGGCAAAGTTATGCACAATCTCCCAAAATGGCATGATTATAAACCTTTCCAGAAGAGCGAACTTGTATGAAATGCCACGTGTCACTATTTTGACCTTAGTATCTAAAAACTATATACAAGAAACTACATTATGTCCTCTTTCTCTAACTTTATACGAAATTTCAATTTGATGCTCAAACCAAACGTTATGACGATTTTCCCAAGGTCACCTGTTTGGAATGTAATACAGGAGTATGCAAAAAGGTCAACTTCCTTAGATAATATTGTTGCAAATATAGTGCAAAAAGCTCTAAAAATTTTGTTCGAGGTTTAGAGTGATTTCATCTCAAATGGGTTTTTTGTTTTGCTTCTGAAACATCGCAGAAACAAATTTATCGCAAAAATGCCATGATGACCTATTTGGAGCAGCAAAACCCTAGAATCCAGAGCTCTGATACCAATTGTTATGAAACTAGCTCACAAAAAGATAGAAAAGATAGTTGAACGCCTTAGAATTCAAACTCTTTGAGGGGGAAACCTCCTTTACATTACACAAATGAACAATTCTTGGATGATAAAAATGACAAAAGCTCCTTTCTATATATAGGAGTCTAAGGGGTCACAATATAACCAAGCCGACCTAACAATAATAATATAAAGGCACAAAAATAACAATAGACGGATTCTATGGGGCACAGTAATAAAAATATGGGGAAAATAGGGACACAACAATATTAATAAGGGATACAACTACAATAGTAATGAGGGCATCACTAGTATTATAGGGACCTAACACCCAAGCTACTGAGGCTAGATTCCTAGTGAAGCATATCGCACCATCGACATAACCGATATGAGGTGTGGATGATGGATCCATCTGAAAGACACAAGAATACAATGAATAAAATAGTGGGGGGTGTAAGCTACCTAAATGCAAGAAAAATAAAAATATACATGCATTTCAATGGGAAATGCTATGGCTAAAATTTCTTGAGGTAGAGTGAATTGTGAGGGTTGGGAAGGATTTATCCTTCTAAACCCTATAAAAGGTAAGCCCCTTTTTCCAAACGCTTATAAATAATGTAAGGTCCTAGCCATAATGGTTCAAACTTTTTGTGCCCCATGTTATCATGAGCCTGGTCACAAACAAGAATAAGGTCGTCGTCTTGGAAGGTACGAGGGTGGAATTTTTGTCAAACTGAGCTTTGGTGCACTTTCTGGCCACTTCAATGGTTCGCAATGCAACACAATGATCTTCATTGGCACACTCAAGCATGATAAGCCATTGTTCTAAAGGCTGGTTTTCTAGGAGGAGTTGGATGGCAAGGTGGAGGGAGGGGAATTCACACTCGATTGGTAAGACTTCCTCCTCTCTGAAAACAAGTTTGAATGAAGTGAACCTGATGGTGGTTTTGAGAGAAGTTTTATAGGCCCAAAAATAAGGGGAGAGAATAAGATGATAGTTAGTCTTGTGTTTATCCATTGTCCATTGAAGCGTAGTCTTAAGAATTTTGTTGTCAACTTACACTTGGCCATTTCCATAGGGAGAATAAGATGACAAATATTGGTGTTCTAAGCTCAACAGAGAGGATATCTCATGCCATATCTCATCTTCAAACTGTCAGCCATGGTCAAAGACCAATTGTTTAAGAACCTTAAATTGTGCAATAACATGGTTAAAGAAAACGAGGGTTGCAGTAGTCACGGTGTTACTGAACATTGACATGGCTTCAGCTAATTTAGTGAAATAGTCGATGACTACGATAATATATTTATGGTTGTTAGAAGATGGGTGTCGACACTCCATAAAGTCAATATCCCATTTACAGAAAGGACTAACTATGAAGACAAGGTGGAGGGGAGTGGGTGGAGCTTGTGCCTTAGGGACGTATAACTAGCAACTGGGATAGTTTTTGATGGCCTCAATAAAATTGCTAAAGAGAAAAGGCCAAAATTAACCAGCATACATGAGCTTCTAGGTAATGACCATTTCAAAGAGGTGACCACCACAAGCACCACCATGGCAAGCATTGAGCACTTGCTCAAATCCAACATGGGTGAGACAACAACGGAGGACAGTGTCAACACCGCAATGATATAGATCGTCATTGATGAGGATGAAGTGAGGGGATTGATGTCGAATGCATCATAAATCGTCAAAAGTGAGGTGGGGGTTGAATTTCTAGGTTCACAAATAGCTAAGGATTTTTCCATACCAAGGATCATCCAAGGTAATGGCGAACAATTTTTCATCTGGAAGATCATCATTTACCAGCGAGTCAAGTGCAACAGTGGAAATTCATATATGAATTCAACAAGGGCTAAACCTTTCTTACTCTTTGGTGTGACAAATTTGAGATCAAATTCTTGAAGGATAATGATTGAAAGAGTGTACTTCCCGTTAATGATCTGTCTACTTAACAGTAAATCCATGGGGTTGGAATTGGTCACAAATTTGGTGGTACGCGTAAGGATATAATGACAAATATTTTGAACATAGAACACAACATCCAACGTAAAATTCTCTTCATGTGAATAGGACAGAAGTGGACGGTTAAGGTTCTTACTAACATAGTACAGGACATGCTCGTTTTCAATATAATCTTATTGTATTAGGACCCAACAACCGAATAGGTGGATGCAGATATATACAAGATGAAATCCCTCTCAAAGTTAGGTGGAATAATCAAGGGAGAAAAAGTGAGAGCATGTTTGATGGTATTGAAAGGTTGTTGATCTTGGTCATCCCAAACAAATGGAATGTTAGATTGAAGGGGTCTAATAAACCAATGTGCCATGGTGGCATAGTTAGGGAAAAACCTATGAAGAAAGTTAGCTTTGCCTTGGAGGCTTTGTAATTGGCGAAGGGTACGAGGAGGAGGAAGTTCGAGAATGGCTTGAGCTTTGAGGGATTCAAGGGTGATATAATATTTGTACACAATGAAGCCCAAAATTTGGTCGGCAGGAATGCAAAATACACACTTAAGGGGTTTGAAGAAAATGTTATACTAGCGGCATTGAAGAAAGACAATACACAAATCATGAAGGTGTTGCAACCGAAGTGTGGAATGACTAGTGAGATCATCTTGATATGCAAGGATAATGTGAGCCAAGTTGTGAAACAAATAGGGCATGGCATACTGATAAGTGGCCCCAACATTCATTAAACTGAAAGGTATGACCTTATAAGCGAAAGTTCCTCGTGGACTAGTGAAGGTGGTTTTAAGCTAATCGACATAACAAATATGTATCTAGTTATATCCAGAGAATCCATCGATAAACGTGAGAACCTTATGCCCTGCACACTCATTAATGACCTGGTCTATGAAGGGTGTGGGAAATTTGTCTTTGGGACAAGATTTATTCAGATCATGAATGCTTGTCCAGACACAAATGGTGACTTGTTTCTTAAGAACGGGGACAAGATTAGACACCCATGTGGTGTATTCAAAGGGATAGATGAAACCAACCTACTTGAGCTTAATGATTTAATCTTTGATAGCTTCACATTTGGGAGGAAAGATAGGCCTTTGATTTTGGTGGACAAGGATGGAAACGGCCAAGTGTCAATGTGATGTTCAGTAATGCCAAGATCAATTCCAAGAATTTCAGAGTAAGACCGGGGGAAAAAATTAGGGAATCCTTTGAATAACTTGGTGTAAGAATCAACGTCTTCTGGGTGCATTGTACCCCCAAGATGATATTTTCTTCAATCCTTGGTTTATTCTAAATGTTGATTTTGATGGTAGCGGAAATGTTAGCCATATTTCCTTCTTTAAAAGCATCTGGTGCAAGAATGGGATTTTTAAACCAATCAACTTCAGCATGAATTAAGTCTTTTGACTCCACAACATATTGGTCATGGGTTTTCTACGAAAGGAAGTACACACAATGGTGCATATCATCCCATGGATAATCAAGGGTGGTCATGGATTCCATGATGTCTTCATCATAATGGAATATTGGTGGACTGGAGGAAGAGAGACCACATATTGAACAGGAGCTAATTGAGGCATCTTCATGAGAGACAAGGTTCACATATGCATTGTCATGGTTGGAGACATATGACTAGTACATGGAACATCTACTAATGTTGATACTGAAGTGTTCATCGAAGAAGGTTGAACATAATCAAAATAGGAGACATCAATGGAGTCCCAATAAATCAATATCATGTATGATGAAAATTTGAGAATAAGAGTGGTACTATCTCCCATCTCAACATCAGGGGGAGGGACCATGATGGATGGTTGATAAACCTCCTACTCTGGCATAGGGATGGGACCAGAATCTACAAGTAGAGCAGAGATGGAATCACTACGAGTAGCCTCTAATTCTCGAACAACTTGACGTGTATCACAAAAATCTTCAGGATAGGGACAACGATGAGAATAATGGCCATAATTATCACACAAATCACAGGGGTGATTCGAGTGTAATGGTATGTTCGTCTTAGTTGACTCAGGTAAGGTGACATGGACCTAAAAAAAATTAGAATCATGGAAGCTATCAGAGACCACACTCTTGATATGAGGGAGCTCAACACAATTATTGGTGGTATGACCAAAAACATCACATGGAGGAATAGGCCTTGGTGGCTTATAAGGACTTGGGATTGTTGAGGGTGGCTTGTCTTTAGTTCCCTTTTACAGTGATTCCCCCCAACACCCCCCCCCCCCCCTCATGAGATGCTTTTGCAACAGTAGTGGATTCTTATTAAGGTTGTTGTGGAACAGAAGCAAAGGAAGGGATACAAACAACTGGATGAACTGGGGTCAAAGCAGTGTAACATTTGATTTGATTGAGGGGGTGTTTGTGTGAGGATCGATGTAACGTACTGGGATACCCAAGGTAATGTTAGGCGAACTCAACATAGGCATGCCAAGTGTAGAATAGACTCCAAGTGGTGGAAATAAGAATGATATTTTTCCAGAAGGGTAATGACCTGGGGGAACTGTTGCGAGATGGTTAAGACCAAGGGGAATGGTTCGAGGCTGAAAAGGACTAGGTGAAATATCAGCAAAAGGAAGGGGACATTGAGGAGTGATACCGAAAGGTTGGGTTGGGGACAGTAGGTTGCATAGGTGTAGGCTACTATGAAGGCATACTAGACTATTTGTGGGTGGTCCATGATGCTTGGAGCATGAAAACACTCGATGAGCTAGGCTCGAAAGTAGTAGGTGGTGGACCATAATAAGCACCAAGAAAGGTGGAATATTTTTAGACACCAGGAGATACATTGGTGAGTGACAAGACAGTCTTATTTTTAGTCACTGATGAGATATTGGACTAGGGTGAAATCTGAGATTTGGGATCATAGTATGTCATCTAATTGATAGTGATGATCTTTCCATTATGAGGGAAGCACATCTTACAGTGAACCACATATGCGAAAGTTGACATAGCATAGGTATAAGTAGAACCCAAGGATGTTATAATCTAATGTGGAATCAATGACTTCAATGTCAATAGATTTAGTCTTGCCAGAAACAGTGATAGGACAATTACAATATAAGCCAAGGGGTTGTGAAGGATGATCTTCCCAAGCATAAAGAATGATGGTGGAAGGAGACCAAATGGTGGAGTTGGGGGAGTTGCCTGACCTTGTGTAGGTTGAGCAGCAAGATATCCTTGTTGAGGAAAAGAATTGGTAAGCACAACCATTTGAGATGAAGTAGGACGGGGAGGAGCTATGGGTTGCGATCCTCTAGAAGCATCTTCTTGACCTTACCATACTTAATTCATTTGAGGTAAAAGGGGACACTCATGAGTATAATGGCCATATATGGCACAACAAGCACAAGGTTTGTTCGTACAAATACCATTTTTTTGCTTGGGTTGTCTACCTTATTGTTGGGTTGCGAGATTAGGCTAGTGCCCCTAATATGCATTGGGTGGTGGACCCTGGCTACCTTAATTACCTTAATATTGTTATTTATGGCTACCTTTCCCCTTTTTATTTTTCCTAGGGTTAGGGGCATTAGGTGCACTCTACTAAGTATACACTTGACCTTGTGGAGGAGGTTTCTACTATGGAAGAGGTGTAGCAAGCATGGGGGGCTAAGATGCTAGTGTTGGAGGGCTGGAGTGCTAGGCGGTGTATATGGATAGTAAGTAGATGGGGCAACATTGGGATAAATAGGTGGAGCAATAGTTAGCCCTGACACCTATTGATGTGGATGGGGATATGCGCATGACATGCTGGGACCTAGATAAGGGTTCCCATGTGGAAGATCATGGGAGGGATAGGTGTAAGAGGAACTAGTCCCTCTTTAGGGTTAACCATAAATCATCGAAGGTGGAGCATATGGTTGAATTGGAGGGTGTGAAATGGTTCCAATGATACCATCAGTGGCATGAGATGCCCCTGGTCTACTAGTAGCACCAAGTCGAGGTAGATCGAGAATGACAGTATAAACATAACCTAAATGGGTGTGGGGGCCAAAAGGGATCTAAGGAAGCATTCCATATAGATAGGATCTTCAAATTGAAGATCTCTACATACACTAATCCTTCTACGCCATTCCCAAACATGGTTGGATAGGCAAGTTGCAAAAGTTTGATGGAATGAATTCAATAGTTCAGTACCAGTGTCATAATGGAGAGGTAACTGGAAATAGGCAAGAAATTTTTTGGCAAGAGCCCCAAAAGTCGAATGAGTGGATCTGGGTTGATCGACATACCACTTAGCAGCAGCTTCAATAAGAGTGCATTGGAATAGATGAAGATGGATGGAGTCTTCAATGATATAATTGGATGAACATCACGTATGGAATGAGTGAACATGATTTGTGGGATCTTCTCCATGATTACCTTCAAACTTTGGGAAGTCAGAACGAAGTTTAGTAAGTATATTTGTCCAATCATTAGGGGAATTTTGAGGTATAAAATGGGCCTCCTAAGGAAATTATAAAATAATAGTGTAAATAATAAAATAAGATTAGATTACATCATTAAATTTTAGAGGGAAAAAAGAAAAACTATTTTTTCAACCCATATTTTCAACTTATCTCCCTATGGATTTACTCAAATTTCGAGTGGAAATACTCGTTGGATGCATAATTTGATTCCTTATCCAAGGAGTACCCATGTATCATACTTTCAATGAACCCTACTCCACAAAAAATGAGAAATACATGTAAAACGTGATTTTAATAACGTTTTTTCTTATATTTCTCATTTTTTGTGTAGCGGGGTCAATCGAAAGTATGCAACATGGATATTAAATTTTAGGAATTAAATTTTGCATCCAATGAGTACTCTCACTCAAAATTTCAGTAAAACCTTAGGGAGATAAGTTGAAAATACGAGTTGAAAAGGTAGTTTTAGAATTTTATTATTTTTTAATCTTTTTACTTTTTTACTCCAAAAATGGTGTGTCGTCCCCCATGGTTGACATCATCATCTTGAATCCTATTGGTTCTTATAAAATTTATTTTGGTTGTACATTTTTCTTAGGAGGCCCATTTTAGACCTCAAAATTCCCCTAGTGAGAAGAGGATCATTGATGATTTTGTTGAAATCGGGTAGACCCAAACCAACCATAAAAGGAAGCAATGGAGGAGGACTGACCATACCGATGGAGGTTCCACTTGTGGGGTTACCCTATTTAGTACCTGGGTTACCACCTTGGTTTCCCGCACCCATATTGGTTCCTAACATGGTGATGGTACGGGGTTGAGAAGATGTGAAATCAATAGAAGAACTGGAAGAAAGAGTAGAATCGGAATCAAAATGATGACTCAATCAAGGATTGGGAGGATGTACTCTAACTCGACGAGGAGGAGTAATATTTCCTAACGAAACTATGGATGAAGACCTCAAATTCTTTTCAACAAACACCTAGAGGTGCAATGATGTGAATATAATAATGTATCTAAGAACTAAAGTGCAATGTTAGCAATAAAAGAGAAACAAACAACAAGAAAACACCTAGTGTAGTTGTGCATAGTGTAAACTAACTATATTAATCATGCTACTCTAATACAAGAAAACACTTAAAACATGTTAAAGCAAGAAAATCCTCAGGTTCTATTCTTGCAAGAGACAAAGTGCAATTCCAACGTACTTGATAGACTAGCCAATAAATTCTGGCCCGGAAGTCATAATATAGCAGTTGATGCAAATGGAGCCTCAGGAGACCTAGCCATTCTATGGGATTCCAAAGCTATGGAGCTCAGCAACTTTCATGCTCATAAGAACTTCCTTCAAGCAACTTTTCACATTTTAGGAACAAACCAATATGGACTCTTAACCAATGTTTATTTCCCACAGGAAACACAACGAAAAGTAGAGATCCTAAACTCCATCTCGGCTCTCAATCAGAACAGACCACTCCCACTTTGGATCGTAGGTGGTGATTTCAACATGATCACAAGATTGGATGAAAGAAGAGGAGGCAGATGTAGAAGCCCTCAAGAAGGATCGCTCTTGAAGGATTTTATTCAAAATAACTGGCTCATCGATCTCCCTTCTAATAATGGAGTTTTTACATGGAACAACAGACAAGCAAGAAGCCTAGAAATCACATCTCAGTTGGATAGGTTTCTTCTCTCCGATAACACCATTCATCTTGGGGGTGATTTTGTAGCCTCCATCTTGCCCTTCACTAGCTCCGATCATTGGCCCATTTCACTTCACTGGTCTCGACCGGGGAACAATATCCACAGACCTTTTCGATTTGAAGCCTTCTGGCTGACTCATCCAAATTTTCATAAGTTCATTAGCACGGAATGGAAAAGATTTCATCCACCTCCAAGCTCCAAAATGTTCCAATTTCAACAAAAACTTAAGTACCTTAAAGGCAAGATCAAGCACTGGAATAGCACTTCATTCAACAATATTTTTCAAGGGAAAGCAAACATTGAACAGGACATGAAGAAACTACAGCAAAAGATCATCACTCTTGGCAGATCAAATGACCTTGCAGAACAGGAAAAAACCCTTGAATCGCAACTTGTAGAAAAGGAAAAGCAGGAAGAAACGCTGTGGAGGAAAAAATCAAGAATCAAGTGGCTCAAAGATGGTGAAAAAAACACAAAATTATTTCATAGCACCAAAATCTAGCGCAGAATGCACAAAAATATCACCCACATCCAAAATGAGCACGGCACGAGAGTTGAAAAGCATGAAGATATAGAGGCCAAACTCCTAAACTATTTCAAGTAGGTGCACAGAGAACCCATCAGTGACTGTTCTCAGGCCATTCAAAACATCACAAGCAATATCCCCAAACTCATTTCAGATGAGCATAATCAAATGCTCCTCAAGTCTGTCAATCTTCAATAAGTGGAAATAGTAGTAAGACAACTAAAAGCCGGCAAAGCCCCAGGACCGGATGGTTTCACCTCCAACTTCTTCCACAACTTCTGCGATCTAATTAAGAATGAGGTTTGGCATGTCGTGGAAGAGTCTCGCTCTCTCCGATGGATGTTTCCAGGGATAAATGCTACATTCATAGACCTGATTCCCAAGGTGGAGAAGCCTTGCAAGCCAGATAAGTTCAAACTGATAGCCCTCTACAACATAATTTACAAGATTGTCTCAAAAATTATAGCCACCAGACTCAAGCTTTTGCTTCCTATGATCGTCTCGCCAGAAAAATCCGAATATGTGGAAGGTAGGCAGATCATGGACGGGATCATCCTTACGCATGAAATAATTCATTCCCTGAAGATCTCCAAGAAGCTAGGTATGCTACTCAAACTTGATCTCTCCAAAGCTTTTGACAGCCTCAGTTGGAAATATATTGAAAAGATTCTTCTAGCTTTTGGTTTTGATGCTTCTTGGGTTCGATGGATTATGAGCCTCATATCATCCTCTTTCTTCTTTTTTCTAATTAATGGCATACCCTCCGAGACCTTTCATCCCACCCGAGGCATTAGGCAAGGCGACCCCCTCTCCCCTTTCCTGTTTATCATAATGGCGGAAGGTCTAGGGAGAAGTGTTAAACATGCTCAACAAGCTTCCCATCTCAAAGACCTCTCCTTTCACAACTCCCCTATTTTTACCCATCAACAATTTTTGGATGACAACATGCTTTACGGGCACCCCTCAGTCCAGGAGGCCAGGCAACTCAAAACTCTTTTATCGGATTTTTTAGAAGCCTCCAGTGCATCTATAAATCATTCCAAATCTCAAATATTCTTCTTTCATACTCCCTCTATTATTCATTCAGCCATCTTACGCATCCTAAGATTCTCCTCTGCCAAACTCCCGTCCTCTTATCTGGGAGCCCCCCTCATAGCCTCCGTCTTGAAGCACTCCTCCTGGAGATTCCTCCTAGACAAACTGGAAGCGTGGCTCTCCTCATGGACCCATAGATCTCTTAATATGGCTAGCCATCTTGTCTTGATTAAATTTGTCCTTCAAGCCATGCCCCTATACCTTTTCTCCATCCTGGAATCTCTGAAATGGGTTCTCAAAGAACTCAAATCTATCCAAAGGGCTTTTCTCTAGGGCAGCAATGGACTTCAACGCAAATGGGCTCTTGTCAAATGGGAAACTGCTTGCCTTCCAAAAAAGGAGGCGGCATTGGATTAAGAGATCCCACTCACAGCAATGCAGTCATGGGCGCACGAATCTGGTGGAAATGGCTTTCGGGCCCTCCTACTCCTTGGGCTATATTATGGACAACCAAATATGTGGGAAACTGTCCAAGGGAGGAACTCATCAGAATTTCAGAGACTTGTAATGGTTCAATTATATGGAACTCAGCAAAACTGCACAGGAATCTCATTCAGCAGCACAGTTTTTGGGAAGTGAAAAGTGGTGATCAAGCCAGATTTTGGGACGACCCTTGGCAATAGATGCCTAAACTCGGGGACCTTTTCCCACCTAACATTCCCCTGGAACAGGATCTGCATCCCCTAAACAAGGTTGGGAGCTTTTGGAGCAATACCTCCCAGTAAGACTACAGAGAATGGCTCAAGGCACCTCAGATCATAGCTCAAGGGACTATGCAAGACCAGCAAACTCTGGACACAGAATTAATAAAAAGGAAAATACAATACTCCGAGGAAAAACACATTCTCAGATGGGGATATGAAGAAATAGGTACCTATTCCGCCAGAGAGGCTTATAATTCAATCATCAAAGATCAACTCAGGCTCGATCCGCTATGGAGTAAAATATGGGACCCTTCCATTTGGCCAAAAGTATCTACTTTTCTTTGGCTCCTCTGCCACAAGAGGATTCTTACTTGGGACAATTTGAGAAAGAGAAATTTCAATGGTCCCTCCATATGCTTCATCTACAAAAAAGAAGAGGAGACAATTGAACGCCTCTGGTATTACTGTCTGTTAGCATACAAGCTATGGTAAAAAATAAATTTTTGTTGTCAGAAAGAGGCAGGGGCGAATGGAGACATAATGGCTACAATACGCAACTGGGACCCCCGCCCCTATCAAAGCAGAATCCTGAATTTTCTCTGGAAGCTCATCCCAAGTTTTGTAACATGGACCATATGGAAAGAGAAAAATGGTAGAATTTTCAAAAACCAATCCAAAACACTGGATGAGATATGGAAAATCATAAATCAAAACATTGAAGAAACCATATCTCTAAAAACTTGGTACCAAGAGGATCTCCCCACCCTCCCTCAGGAACAATCAATATGGAATAACTGGAACTTCCACAGAAAGCAAGACCAGTTGATCAAAGGAACAAGGCCTCAAAAAGCCCCCTCATCAGTGAAATGGTCACCTCCTCCCAGAGACATGTATAAACTCAATTTTGATGGGGCCTCAAAGGGTAACCCAGGGAATTCTGGATTTGGAGGGATTATCAGAGATCATAAAGGAGTCAACATCATAACCTTCTTGGGCTCACATGGATGGGGCACCAACAACTCAGCTGAGCTAGAAGGTCTTTGGCAGGGGCTTCAAATAGCACAAGGCAGGAATCTCTTCCCGCTCCTCATAGAGGAAGACTCTCAAATCCTCATCCAAATGGTCTTGAGAATTCTTCAAGGATCCCCGTCCTCCAAGATTACTAATAGTTGGAGAATGGCTTAACGGCTATTGCATATTGAGCGATGGATTGGGTCCCACAGAGCGATCTCCTTCATCCACATTAGAAGAGATGGGAACAAAGTTGCATACCTCTTAGCTAATATGGGAGTTGACAGTGGACAACATCTTCTTGTTGGATCACCAGTAAATCTAATCTCTTAATCTCAACTCCTTGACTTCAATAATCTGGTGCAAGAGGAAATGCCTGAGTTCGAAGACGCACTCCCTGATCCGGGTGGCAATTATGTTTGCATGGCTCTCCATGCAAACAGTTAATACCCAGTACTGCCAGCTGCAGGTCAGCGTGGCCTCCCAGGATGTTAACTCATGCGAGAGCAGGATGACAATTAAGGCAAGATCGGGAAGGGGATCGGAATTTATGCACTGCATCATTCGATGTAGCATTCTTTTGGTTATAACCATGACGATCCACGGCTTTCTCACCCTGCTCTATGCTCTGAGGTGCGGCAATCTTATAAGGTTGACGGAAGCAGGGGATGATGGCATAATTCCGGGGCATCGCCGCAAGCTCACAGACATTTCTCTCAAGGGTAATCCTTTCCCTATTCTGAATTTTTGCACTTTGTTTATGTTTGTTATCTTCGTGGTTGTCCTGTTCATTAGCTCGGAGCTACTGGTCGATACCTTGGTCCTGTTAGTCGATAACCTGGTTAAGCATACCTCTAGCCTCAATTGTCTTTGTTCTGGTAGTCATACTGCACAGAATCCTACAAAAAACTACCTCTGTTCTAGCATAATGGTTCGCTCCGGCAAAAGGCACCATTCTGAGGGACGCCGCAACGATCATTTGCATCCTCCAGCAGGTTTTTCCCTGGAAACTACCGCAGAACCGCTCAGTCCCTCCCCTGCTCAGGAAGTTGGGTCGTCTGCTAGCTCTAGTCAGAAACCCAGGCCCAATAGTGCTTTTCAAACAACGCACTTTAAGTTCCAGAGTAACCTGCACAGACCCCTGGTAACTGCTCACATCACCCTCATTCTCTCGGAGGAGGAAAACCTTGTCACCCCTTTGACTTGCATCGCCCCTGAGCCCTCTCCTAGCAGTGACAATTCCTCGAACAACGACAGTAAGGAAAATTGGGTCAAAGAAAAGGATGAACAAGAGGCTTTTCTCAGAAATCTCCCTCCTCTGGACGACACAGTGCCTGCGGCTGAGGATAAAATTCATGGTGACGCGGAATGGGCCATCACCATTCCTGACAGCGACTTGAGTGGCAATGAAGGTCTTAAGGATGGTGACACTGCTCGGGATAAGAAGAAAAATAATGACCCAGCACAAGAGAAGTAACAACTCCTGAGACAGTCTCTCTTGTTTTGGTTCAGATCTCAGAAATATGGTTGACTCTTTTATGTATTTGTCTTACTGGTCTGTAGCTCCTAGATGGGATTATGATAACTATGTGTTAGCTGAGCCGCATGGTTTTTTGTGTTTTTGGACAAACTCAGATTCTCTTCTTCCCGATGTATGTTCCTCTCTATGTATGCTTTCTGGTATCATGGACTCTGTAATTGCTTGCCCCAGCTTATGTCTGTAATGGGGCAGCTCTGTTTTTTCGAGTTTTGTAATGCCTCGCTCATATGTAAAAATAATTTTTGTTTCAGTTAATAGAAGTTAGTATTTGCAGAGAAAAAAAAATACAAGAAAACACTTCCTATCAAAGAAAAACACCTCTATGTTACACGTGGTCTAAATACTCAAAGAATCCTTAATCTAGTATTTCATATGGCTTTCCAATGAACTTCTTAAGTGACAAAATCGCATCCCCACAAGCAGAGTTTTACAGAGAAAGGTAGGGTAGAGAACCAGCTTCTTCGCACATCCAATCCTATAGGGTGCTTTCCTAATATTGTTCCATACAATTACCTTTGTTCCATGGGGGTGGTTGAGTCTTAAGCTTCTTGGTGATCAACCAACACATTGGATTCCTTTCCATGGGTTAGGTAGCCTCAAGGAGAACCACTCACACGATGACCTATCTTAACCCCTTCTACATCAGGTTTCTAATGTACTCTGACTTTAGACCATAGGATGGTGAAAGATTTTAATGTCCCTAATATGTCAACTTCTATGTCTCAATGTATGCGATCGAGGGGCGTTATTGGCATCCTATCCCACCGATCCTACACCTAAACTACAAATATTGTTTGGCCCTGGTGCCCAAGTGGGCTTAATCTATGTATGTTGAGTTAAGAAAAGTGTAATGTTTCAAGTCTTGGCTTGGCGGTGTTAACCAAACTCACGTTCACTCAGGGTGTGAGTGTGTGAAAATAATGTGTCAAGTGGATGAGTTAATTGATATTTTTTTACGATGCCATGTGTTGCTAAAAATAAAGTGCTGAAAACCCTAAATAATGCCAAAAATGATAGAAAATAAATAGCTAACCAGGCACACAAAACCCCACCCAACAAGGCTATCAAGCAACTAAGAAAGATAAGTAAAACAAGCTATTAAAGGATGCATAAAATGCCTAAAATACCTAATGTCAAATGGATTGAGATCTAGAGGCATTAATCTATTGTAAATAGTGTAGACAAACATAAAAAAATCGGAGATGAAAATTGCGACAAAGGATAAGTATGAAACTCCAAAACCTAGGATGCTCAAGGGGATCCTAAGGGGGGAAGACAAAACCCAAACTATAAAGGGATAATAGGCTAAATAAAACTATCCAAAAGTGTTATAAAGTAATGGTTCAATCATTGAAAATCAGTGGCTAAAAATGTTGAAATCCTAGACTCCTCACCCAACCAACCTCTTCTTGATGATTTGGAGGTGTACTCTAAACCCTAGGGGCACTTTTCCCTTTATCAAAGAGAAAAAATAAGAGAATATAGGCCTATGGATACTAAAATAGAGATAAGAAACCCTTCCCAGTATACACACATCACTCTTAGCAAATCTGAAAAGAATAAAAATAAAATAAAATAAAATAAATAAAAAAAAAAATAAATAAATAAATAAATAAATAAAAATAAAAAATAAATAAATATGTAAATATGTAAAATTCATGGAAAAAAAATTAAAACGCAGATACTGACTTGAAATAGTGGAAAATGCAGTTTTTGGGTCAAAAAGTGCACTCTAGAATGCATATATGGGGTTGAAAAGTATGTTTTCTCCCGATACTCTCAGTTGGCATATCTCGCATAGATTTTTCCATCTCTTGCTTGGTTGGTACATGTGACCTGCAGAAAGAACCAGAAAGCCACCAAAATCTAAAATTTTGAGAGAAAATGAAAGAATACTATAAATAGAAATTGAGAGGCTAAAAGTAGTTGTAGAAAACCCTGAAATTTACTTAACCTTCAGTCACCCAAGAACTGAATTATTACACCATTGGAGTTGTCATTTGTTATTGTGAAATTTCTTTGAAGTTGTACCAAAAGCACTTCACTTAAGTCACTAGGTAACACAAGACCCTAACAAAAATTTGTGGCTACTTACACTTTAGATCTGTAATAAAACTTTGAAAACCTACAGAAAAACAACATTTATGATCTAAAACAACAAACAATAATATATATATAATAATATATATATATATATATATATATATATATATATATATATATATATATATATATATATATATATATATATCCAATGTAATAACCCAAATGGAAAGACTTTTAAAATATATAAATATTTTATTGCTAACACCTAGTGAAGAAGATCTACAACAAGGGTCTACAAATCCCCTTCTTGGGATGGGTCCTTTGATATCAATGCTTCAATAACTGATTCTCTCTTTCAATGTGTGAAAAAACCAAAACAATGTGGAGAACTCAAATGGGAGCTCAGATGAAAAGAGACGATAATAGTGATAATGATAATGCTCATGGTGAAGAATGAATGGAAAACCCTCCAATTTATAACATAGTATTGAGTTAACCTCAAAAATGGAGAATAACAAAATAACCTTGAACAAATCAAGATCTAATCGTTAGAAATACTTTATTATATTCTTTGGAGAAGAAAAAGATATTCAAAATGGTCAAATATCTTTTTTTAGAAATAATTAACAAATAAAATGATTTATTAATTATTTCACGAGGATTAAAAATGGTGTGAAATTGAAATAATTATTAAATAGTGATTTAACAATTATTCCAATAATAGAATTAAAGAATAATAAAATAAATAATGATTTATTTAATTATTCATAGGTGATTTAGTCAAATGTGACAAGGATTAATTATCAAACAATGATTTAATAATTATTCCTAGAGAAAATTAAATAAATAATGATTTATTCAATTATTTTCATGAGGGTCTTTAAATTTTAATTAGAAAATAATTTAATAAAATGGTTTACTAAATTATTTCCCATGGTGACAGTGATTTTACTATCGTAAAATTAATCCTACATCATTTATTTCGGTCCACCTAGTTAGAAATGGCTAGGTGATCGTTTTTTCAGATAACGGATTTGTTAGTGTGAAATTTATTGGAAGGTGTACCGAAAACACTTCACTTAATTCACTAGGTGACACGTGACCCTAACAACAATTTGTGGGTGCTTACTCTTCAAATCTATAATAAAACGCGGAAAACTTGTAACAAAACAACATATACATTCCAAAATGGCAAACAATAATATATATATATATATATATATATATATATTATATATATATTATATATATATATAATATTATATATATATATATATATATATATATCTCCAATGTAATAACCCAAATGGAAAGACTTTTAAAATGAATAAACCTTTTATTGATAACACATAGTGAAGGAGATCTACAAAAAGGATCTATAAATCTCCCTTTGTGGGATGGGTCCTTTGATTTCTATGATGCTTCATTAATCGATTATCTCTCTCAATGTGTGAAAAAACCAAAACAATGGACAACTCAAATGGGAGCTCAAATGAAAAGAGACGATAATGGTGATGATGATAATGAACATAGTGAAGAATGAATGGAAAACCCTCATATTATAACAAAGTATTAAGTTAATCTCGAAAATGGAGAATAATAAAATAATATTGACCAAATCAAGATATCACTGTTAGGAATACTTTGTTAAATTTTTTAGAGGGAAAAAATATTCAAAATGGTCAAATATCTTTATTTAAAATTAATTAGCAAATAAAATGATTTATTAATTATTTTGCAACTAATAAGAATGGTGTGAAATTGAAATAATTATTAAATAGTAATTTAACAATTATTCCAACAATAGAATTAAGGAATAATAAATAAATAGTGATTTATTTAATTATTCCTGGGTGATTTAGACAAATGTGACAAGGATTAATTATCAAACAATGATTTAATAATTATTCCTAGAGAAAATTAAATAAATAATGACTTATTCAATTATTCTCATGGGGTTTTTTAATTTTAATCATAAAATAATTTAATAAAAGCGTTTTAATAAATTATTTCCCATGGTGAAAGTGATTTTACTATTGTAAAATTAATCCTACATCATGTATTTCGATCCACCTAGTTAGAAATCGCTAGGTGAACATTTTTTTATGATAACATATTTGTTAGTGTGAAATTTATTGGAAGCTATACCAAAAACACTTCACTTAAGTCACTAGGTGGCAATGACCCTAAATGAAATTGTAGGTGCTTACTCTTCATATTTGTAATAAAAATTGGAAAACCTGTAACAAAACAACATATATGATCCAAAATAGCAAACAATAATATATATATCCAATGCAATAACCCAAATGGAAAGACTTTTAAAATGAATAAACCTTTTATTGATAACACCTAGTGAGGGAGATCTACAAAAAGGATTTGTAAATCTCCCTCTATGGGATGGGTGCTTTGATTTTTGTGATGCTTCAGTAATCGATTATCTCACTCAAAGTGTGAAAAACCAAAAACAATGTCGACAACTCAAATGGGAGCTCAGGTGAAAAGAGATGATAATTGTACGATGATAATGATGATAGTGAAGAATGAATGGAAAACCCTCATATATAACAAAGTATTGAGTTAATCTCGAAAATGGAGAATAATAAAATTATATTGACCAAAAATAGATTTAACCATTATGGATACTTTATCATATTTTTTGGAGAGGGAAAAAATATTCAAAATGGTCAAATATATTTATTTAGAAATAATTAACAATAAAATGATTTATTAATTATTTCACGAGGATTAAGAATTGTGTGAAATTGAAATAATTATTAAATAGTGATTTAACAATTATTCCAATAATAGAATTAAGGAATAATAAATAGATACTGATTTATTTAATTATTCTTAGGTGGTTTAGTCAAATGTGACAAGGATTAATTATCAAACAATGATTTATTAATTATTCCTAGAGAAAATTAAATAAATAATGATTTATTCAAATGTTTATGGTATATGTTTCTTTAGTTGCATACTAAGTTAATGAATTGATTTGTTCCTTAGCTATGGTTATTATTGAATAAGTGTTATTATGCTTTCATGATCGTTGTTTATTATGTGGACTAATGTGTAGGTAATCAACAAGCTCTTCTCTTCCTTCCCAGATCCCCCTTTAGGATAGTAATATTACTTTTCTAATTGGAGGCTCATTTTCCTTTTACTACTCATGGAATTTCCCTCGTACACCTTACATTAGGTCTCTCATAAAGCTTACATACTTATTACCTGAAAGAAGTGTTGCATTCTCTTATATGTGTCTGTAAACAATCCATATCTTTGAAACCTTTCCAATGGTGGTTGGACCATATATCCGAATGGGACTACTACACTAAATGGTGTAAGGCCTAATTGGGACTTCACATCGAGGAGATCCCCTCACATGTTGGTGACATCCAACACCATCAACAGTTTCATATCCCACCAAACTAAACTAGATTTCTTTAAAAAATTATTAGAGTTCCTCAATAATGAAGGTGATGAACAAACACTATAGGGTCTAAGGAAATTTGTCTCTATCATGAAAATATCAGTTTTTCAAGTGCATAAATATAGTAGAAAGGGGTGTGTTATCTTAGAAAATGTAAAGTGGTAGCAATTATAACTTATTTTATTCTACCTTGATACTTTCTTGTGAAACTTAACTATCTTCTTTATGTTCTTTAGTTATATATTTTCATCAAACAATATCATGAAATAGCAACAATAAAATAGGACACGCATATAGGATCTCAGCCAGGGAAAAACCCCTCCAAGAGGAAAACCCATAGACTCTTATTTTCTTAGAATCTGCATCAAAAACAGATATAGTGATCCAATCCCTAGACCAATTCATTATTTCAGTACTAAGTCATCCCTTCCTCAAGTACTTCCTTGATTTTGAACCAAACTACTTCTTCCTTGCAACTTTGACCTGTCAACTTCAGTACTACTACTCAACCTGCAGCTTTGACCCAACAACTTCATCCATGCATATTCTTGGAAAACCTAACATGACCTCCTTCTAAGGCCTACTTAGAACAAGACAACTCTCTCAAGGTCAGTGAGTTCAAGACAAGGATTTCTTTATATTCGAAAACTTGTTCCTAAAATTATGCTCCCAGTAATAACTTAACTCCTTAGCAATTCGGACCTGAAACTTCAGCCTCATTTTGGTTACAAAAACCCTATATTCTAAGCACATGTAAGAGAGATAGATCCTAGAAACAACAATAGTCATCCTCCCCTCTTCTCCTAGAATTTCTCTCTCCTTTTCCCAAATTCCCAATTATAGATCAAACTCTTTCCTTCATAGCTCAAACTTCTGAGTGTGTGTGCACAAATGAGTTCGAAATGCTTCCTTTTATATCCTTCTCAAGGGGTAAAATTCACTCCTTTGGTCCAAATTGAGGATCCCAGGGCCAACTTGTACTCTTGGATAATCCAGGACTTTCTATACTAAAAAATGATTCCTTTTATAATTATAAATTTCCTGAAAGGGTCTTATAAACATGATGTTGACTCCTTTGACTCGTGACAATAAATCCTAAGACCTAACAAACCCTAGAAGCATGAATAACATGCTTTTACCTAGAACACCATCAATAATGTGTTGGAAACAATGTTCATACTGGGGGGGGTGAATCAATATTAAGGCTAATTTAAACTCTTATGCCAATTTATCCTTACTCATTCAAAGTTGGCATTTGTTATACGATAAAAACCATTAACAAACCATAAAATTAGCCATATGAATCAACACAAGCACACACCCATGAGAATCACAAACATGACACAAAGGTTTAACTTAGAAGCCCTTTAGGGAGAAAAACCACCAAATCTTGTTTTTTTATTGATGTAATAATAAGACCACCTACTCTATTACATCAAATTTTATTTGTGAGCCACCACTCGTAGGAAGAACCAACTCCCTTTGATTGTTTCCTAGCACCCACTAGTAGGAAGCACCAACTCCCTCCCTTTGTAGACACTTGATAAGCTTACCAGAAGCACCATGTGAAGCACCAACTTCATAGATTTGTTGCAAGAACCAGCTTTTCATCTCCTTCAATTTATGCAAGCACCAACTTACGAGAGGCACCAACCCCCAATATTTCTTCAGACACCCACTAAGATGGAAGTACCAACTTCTTGTATTCAAGTTCCAACCCACACTCAATAAGGAACTAATGTTCAATGTATATGGTAGCCACTCTTCTTGCTATCAGCTCTTTGTTCTCCTTTGTCTTTAGGCCTTTTTTCTACTCAATTAACTTCATTCAAACTCTAAAGCATATACCTTTTGTTCATACTACAACAACTCCCTTTTCTCAACCCTCATGCATTAGTCACACAAAAACTCTTGACCCTCTACACTAAGTAGCATACACTCATCTCATGGCCCTCTACTCTTAGTGGCACATACTCATCTCCAGGCTTTGTCTCTATCCAGTTTCTAGCAGCAAAAACTCTTACATAGAGCTCTCTTCTCTCACCCCTCTTCTTCTACATAGGAACTCTCATCCTCCTCTCTACAACATAGACACACTTGGCCTCTTCTCATCAACTATCACACACAAATCTCTCTTACCACCCAACTCTCTCAACAATGTTGCCTTCCTCTTCATTCTACAACTACAATCTTGGGTTTTTTTCACTGAAACATAATGATCGATGCATTCCCTATCATTCATCACTCTTCCATTCACGCTGCCCACTCTATTGCATGGGCACTCCATCCTATTGTTTCATCGAAGTGTGGGCCCACTACTACTGCATTAAACACTAAGAATGGGTTCATAATCATTTTCTTCACTCAACAACTGTGTGTTGGAAACAATGATAATACTGAGAGGGGGGTTGAATCAATATTAAGGCTAGTTATAACTTTTTAAGCCTATTTAATTTTCTTATTCAAGCTTGGTACCCATCCATATAATCAACACCAATATGTAATGTGGAAAAAAAATTAACTCAACATAAAATCATACATACCATGAGCATCATACACATGAGACACAAGATTTTACGTGGAAACCCTTTCGGGAAAAAATCACCAAAGCTTGTTTATGTTATTCATGTAAATAAGAGAACCTACTCTATTACAGCAAATTGTTTTATAGAACCTACAAAGCACTAACTCACTTTGACTATTTGCTAGCACCGACTACCAGGAAGAACCAACTCCCTCTTTTTATGGACACCTATCCAGCTTACCAGAAGAACCATGTTAGGCACTGACCTCATAGATTTTTTGCAACCACCAACTTGCAACTCCTTGGATTTTTGCAAGCCAACTTACAAGAGGCACCAACCCCCAATCCTTCTCAATCACCCATTATAGATGGAAGCACCAACTTCCTGTATGCAAGCACCAACCCACACTCAAATAGGAACTGAATGTTCTTTGTAATTTGGCAGCCACTCTACCTGATAACAACTTTGTTCTCTACTCACTCTGCAGAAGCCCACTAATCTTCTCAATAGCAATCACTCATCATTGTTCATGCAGCTCTTTATTCTCTTCTCTACATCGGAATGCACTCATCTCTTGGCCTCTTTCTCTCCACAAAACAAGCTTAGCTCTTATCCTTCTTTCTTTGGACAGTCATCTTCAGCCTTTCTCGCAGCACAAACACTTTCAACCTTTCTTACATAGCACATGTGAATTTGACCTTGCTCACAGTAGCATACAAGCAACTTTTGCCTAAGACATAGTGCACAGGCAACTTCTGCCTACACATAGCAGTGTAGCTCTCAGGGTCTCTTACCTCTTACCTCTGCATAGGCACTCTTGGCCTCTCTCTTCATAATAGCCTCTCATTCAGCCTTACATAGCAGTGCACACACTTAGATCTTTTCCGCTTAGCTCACTGGAAGCTGTGTTGCTTCCCCCACATTGCTCATCTGAGTTTCTACATTTTGTTCCTTTGTTGCACCCCCCCCCCACCCCCCCGATAGATATTTCCTCTCTATTATGTATTCACATTCTGTGAGTGTACCTCAGCATGGCTCTACCATTTTGTTTTCATGTCTAACTTTGTCTCTACCACTATATTAATAATGAGAATGGGCACTTCACAATTTCTCCATAATGATAGTGAATTCTCAAACCACCTGAAAACTCCACCAAGCACAGTACTCTATGTGAATAGATATCCTATCATGGATGCTCTGCATGCTTATTCATGGTTTCACATGGCTTGGTTGTCCTTCGGCATGGCTTCTCAATTATACTTAGGGATGGCCTTCCTTGTTGTTGTTTCATCTCCTGTATGTTTCTTGTCACAGTGCAGAAATAGTGATCGACCTTGCACTAGTTAATCGCCTAACTACATGGAATTTTGTGCTGACAAATTAATTCTCAGACCACCTCAAGGTAGACCCAGCACTCCTTCCTAAAGATCGTGGTCCTTGCTGTCATGACCGAACGATCTACGACAGTCTCCATTAATCCTAAGATCAACTCCTCTATCTATGCATTCAACTTCATAACTGCCAACCCATACACCTTTAACTCTCTATACTGCGCTACTGGAGAAATTCCACATTGATACACCACAGTGGTACAATGTTCCTTCCAGGGCCAATCTTCCTTTGGTATCACTCTACGGGCTTGGCTCTATGGATTTACATGACCAAGAGCCTACCTAATATCCGAAGCTACCTCCATCAAAACATTTCAATAACCAACTATTATAAAGTAAGCCCCTAACTTCTTGTAAAATGAATTTCATTCACCTTACAGGCTTTCAGGCTTATGGCCTAACCCACTTGTACCATAG
Source organism: Pinus taeda (assembly GCA_000404065.3). NCBI lineage: Eukaryota > Viridiplantae > Streptophyta > Pinopsida > Pinales > Pinaceae > Pinus > Pinus taeda. Next base: position 16,483 of record APFE031171401.1, on the reverse strand, counting down.
CACCACTCCCCTAGCTCCTCTACTTGTTTTCTTCATAGGACTAGGTATTGTGACCTTCATCTAAGCCTTTAGGAACTTGACCTCGTTTTTGGCCTGTAGGATCTTAATTCTCCTTTTAAAATTGTGTGCCCATGGTTCTCTATTATTGATGTCACCTTGTGTCAGTGCTTTAGCCTGTAGCCCTTAGCTTTCTCCTTCGGGATTGTATTTCAAGGTCGATATGCCTGTTGTATGCATTGTCTAATCAAAAACCCACAAGGATGAAATGAGGCACAACTGCTTTTAAAGCCTTTTAGAGGTTATTTCCCTCTCTAAACCTTTTCACCCTTGGTCTTCGTTAATTCCAAGAACCACATCCTAATGCTAAGCCTTGAAGCTCCCCATCTTGATGCTTCCACAAAATTCCTTTAAGAAAAGGTTACAAGATTTCTGACCTCCAGGGTATGCTCACTGATAGGGTGATGTCATGTTAATGTCATCCATGCCACATTTCGACCTATGAGAGGTCCATGTGTCACCTATATATGGGCCTTTTGCGTACCCAAAAACACCAAAACTGCTTTCCATGTGTCCAACATTATGTCGTGCTGGCATCATCTCTAATCAATAATATGTTTCTACCTATCTTATTGGAGGAGATTGAAACAATCCCTCAATCCTTGGTCTTGCAAGCGATTTCCTTTGTAAATGGTTATATGTGCCCATCACCTTATACCAACTCTATTGCCTAAATCCCTTAATCCTAGTGATTTTAATAAATTATTTTAACAAATATTTATGGGGTTCCGACCTTTTGGGCTTTCAAGATCTGCTACCATAACTCCATGCTTCCAGGCTTCCAAGGTTCTGGGCTTCTTAGCCTCCAAGCTTCTGGGCTCTACTATCATAGTTCCATGCTTCCAAGCTTCTGAGCTTCTAGGCTTCTCGACCTCTAGGCTTCCTGGTACTGTTCCCACTACCCTAGCTCAACATAATCTTATAGCCTTTTTAAATAAGATTTTGGGCTTCTAACCTTCTACGATTCTGATTTTGCGGGGACTACTCCTAAGGACTTCAGTTCCTAACCTTTTCTAACCTTAACTTTCAATCTATAGGGCCATTTGTAGACTTTAACATACCATTGGAGAAATCTTAGCATGCACTTTCCAACTATATCATTCCCAAGATCATTTGAGCAAGTCTCTTAATGTAGAAATACCTCCAAATACTGGGACTCCTAATCATCATAGGAATAATTTTATGGCTTCTCCAACAAGTTCGCAATTATTATGATTCTATACAAGAGATTGCAACAACCATGGGGACTCCCCTTGAGCTTGGCACATCAATGCTAGCGTAGTTACCATCATAGCTAATATTGCAGACATCAAAACCAACATCTACTACCATAAACGTCCAATGTAGTCTGGTTGAGATCAATACCAACACTATTTCCAACTATCACACAATACCAACTTCACAACATATCTCCATGATTGTTAACATCAATGCCAACTCACTTTCTACCATAGTCACCCAATATATACCAACTTTCCATCATAATGAGCATGAAACCCATGCTTTAATAACAATAATTTTATTTCTTATTTTCTTGTCTGTTACATAAGATAGATATTAAAATCAGTACAACAATTATGAAGGCTGAAACTAGTCACATTTCTCAACACTCACATCTCAAACTAAAGATTTCTCAAGAGGAGTCATATTGATTAGCCAAACTGTAAATATAATTATTATGACTAGCACCATGGTCCCTAAGGCCCAACTAGACAATATCTTCTTTAATTCAAGAGAATTGTTTTGGGAGGCTTTATGTATGATATTGTACTACCTCTCTGAGGCACATACCCCATCTGGATGTCCACAAGGTATTTCCTTTTAGGACTATTCTTATCTTGGATCTCCATACATGAGTCCTCAAAGAATATCGGTCCTCTTCGACCACTTTTCTCTTGGATTCTTGTCCTATCCTCAAAGAGTGTTGGTCCCTTTCCTTTCTTGGAAATTATATCCTCAAGGAAACCACATATTCTTATCCAATCCTCTAACGTCCTCTCTTCATCACTTGAAGAGGAGAATTCACATGTGATATCAAAAATCACTCCCTCTCACGGAGAGGACATCCTTATTCTCCCTTAATATTGAGAATAGAACCTTTCTCCTTATTCAAGTAGACTCCTTTTTCTCCCTCTCAAAACTAGAGGAGATTCCAGACTTCCTTCCAATAATGGAAGCCACCACCATAAGCCTTATAGCTTGTCTTCATCAGAGTACTAGATATTAATTTTCCATATCTACATGGATCCCTCTTTCCTTCCCATCTCTTGCAATGAACCTACTTATTTTCGAGGTATCATGAAACCATCTCCATTCTTTACTCTTGTGATAAGATCCAGGTCATCCTTCTTTCTCATCACTTTCCATCTTTGACATGAAGGCATCCTTCCAAAACTTCTATTTAATCATGGCTTCCTCATGAAACTAGTCTTCCTTGACCTTCACGTTATATTCTCACACTTCTACCTTTCAAGATGAACACATCTTGACTTCAATATAGTTTCTAGGTGCCATATATTGAGCTTCCCTCAATACTTTTCATACATACAATTGAATTTGCCTCAATTGTCATCATGGATTCCTTCACGATTCTACTATGTAGAAAAATAATATGCTAACAAGATAACCAAACCAAAATGAAATAGACCTACCTTACCATGATGACCTTCTTGTTTCATCAACAACCTCATTGACCATCTCCTCTCAAACTTTCGTTCTTGCCTAAAAGTGCATAACGATTAAACTTGATTACCAAGTTGCAACTTTTCTTTCAGAGATTATACTAGATGTTAATCAATAACGCACACATATTATAGAGTATGAGCTAATATTTTATACAATCTTAAGTAATTAAAGTTTTATTCTTTTCCAACGTCATAAATACTTAAGCATATATTTCTAACCAACTTCTTTCCACAAGATTCTTATTCATGAATCTTATCCAAATTTTTATTTACAACATGTATTCTCATGCTTTCATCCAATAATCTAGCTATTCATATATTTCACAAAAAAAATTGTATAATGACCCATTGTAATCTTTCATCCCTTTTTACCAGCATGTTTCCACATTACGTAGAATATATACTATTCCTAGCATGATTCTCTTCCTAAGGAATTTCCAAGATGAAGGTCGTTTTTGAATCATAAGCAAGATGAAAACCTCAAACATGATGTTAGATAATATCTAGATGAATATTATGCAAAATGGTCCAACATTTTATCCTATATGATCTCTACTAAGTAACATAATTATACAAGTTCAAGACATGCTACTATTATATGCTTCTATCCTATGATGTTTATGCATATCATCCAAAATAAAAACATTCATAAAGACCTAAAAGTCAGTGAACCTTCTTTAGTAGTAAATATCCTTCACTTCTTGCTTCTTTGCCTTCTTCTCAGGTTCTCCCACTGTTTCAGTTGCATGAGCTTCACTTATATCCTTTCTCTTATTATTCTATTGATTTGGGTGACCCCTCTTGTAGTGTCTAAACTCATTGCAATTGAAGAATTGCACCTTGGATGTATCTTTCTACTTGGACTTGCCAAACTTTCCTTTCTTCATCTTCTTGACTCGGGCTAGAAAGGATTGAGACTACTCATCTGATCCAATGTCATACTTGACCTTGATCATTGATTCTTCTAGTATCCATTGTGCCCACAACTCATCAAGGGGACTTGAATACTTCTTGGAGTAGACACTTGTTGTAAATTTGCTCCATTCTAGTGGAAATTTAGAAGCTCCCTAATTCCTTGCAAATGGTCTCTTAATTAAGAGACTCTCATGAGGAAGGATGCCATATCTTCATCCTTTGATTTTTTCATTCTATATAGCTTCTTCTGCAAAGACATATTTTGACTTATTGTACTTATATAGTACAAAATCACTAGCTTGTTGTACATCGCTTTAGAAGTATTTGAATTTTCTACCAAAGGAACAATAGAGCCTTTGATTGATTCTATTATGATCCTTTGAGATCTTGCTTCCCCTTTCTTGTACCTTGCTAGTTCATTTGTCTTGTCTTTCCTAGGTTCAATCATTTCTCCAGTAACATATCCCATTATATCTTGCTATGTGAGTATCAATTCAATCCTCTTCTTTCATGCTAGATAGTTTACTAACCTATTGAGCTTGTTGCTCTCCTTACAAAAATAAATTACATTACTTGAAGATTCAACCATATGAGATAGTAAATTACTTATTTAAATTTTATCTCCAACCTTCTTGATGTATTCAATACCTTCAGAGATTTATTGATGATGCCCTTGAAATATGTTCCACAGGATTCCTCCACGAACAACTTCCACGATTGATGCCTTGAAAGTAGACTTCCTTCTGCGAGATCAACACCCTTCTTGTGAGATTGTTGTATTTTTTTATTTTCTTAAGTTTAGAAACCATAGATTAGAATGTCTTTTATCAACGAACCTTTTACCATATCCCTTCAAAATACAATCTTCTTCATTTTAGGCTTTCATAGCTTCTTATCCCTTGATCAACAATTCTTTCTAGTGTCCTTTTGGATGCCTTCCTTGCTCACCTTAGCTCTAAAACCATGTTAGAAAATGTAAAGTGACATAAATTATAATTTATTTTCTTCTACCTTGATACTTGCTTGTGAAACTTAGTTATCTTCTTTATGTTCTTTAGTTAGGTATTTTCATCAAATAATATCAAGAAACAACACAAATATAGGCTCTCAGCTAAGGAAAGAACCCTCCAAGGGAAAAACCCATAAACTCTTCTTTTCTTAGAATCTGCTTCAAATGAGATGGAGTGACCCAATCCCTAGACCAAGTCCTTCTCTCAGTACCACGTCATTCATTCCTCAAGTACTTCCTTTATTGAGTACCAAAATTATTCTTCCTTGGGACTTTGACCTATCATCTTTACTACTACTCCTCAACCTTTAGCTTCGACCCAATAGCTTTGTCCTTGCAATTTCTTGGAAACCCTAACACAACCTCCTTCTCAAACATACTTAGAGGAAGAAAGATCTCTCAAGGTCAACAAGGTCAAGACAAGGATTTTACTATATCCAACAACTCGTTCTTGCAATTATGCTCCCAACAACAACTTCACTTCGCAGAAATTCAAACTTGCAACTTTGGCCTCTTTCTTGCTACAAGAAAACTAGCTTATTTGCACATGTGAGAAAGATATAGCCCATAAACAAAAAACATTCATCTTTCTAGCTTCTCCTAGACTTTTTCTCTCATTTTCCCAGCTTCCCAGCTATAGATCGAATTATTTACTTGATAGATCAAACTTGTGAGTGTGTGTGTGTCCAAATTAGGTCGAATTGATTCCTTTTATAGCCTTCTAAAGGGGTCAAATTCACTCCTTTAGCCCAACTTGAGGATCCCAGGGTTGACTTGTACTCTTGAAGATTACAGGACTTTCTAGCCTCGAAAATAATTCTTTTTATAATTACAAATTTCTCAAAAGGGTGTTATAAACATGATGCTAACTCCTTTGACTCATGACAATAAATCCTAAGACCTAACAAATCCTGGAAGCATGAAGAACATTATTTTACCTAGAAGAACATCAATAATGAGCACGAAACCCATACTTAAATAATAATAATTTTCTTTCTTCCTTTCTTGTTTGTTACATAGGATACATATTGAAATGAGTACAATAATTATGAAGACTAAAACTAGTTACATTTCTCAACATGTTTAGTTTACGATCCAGGTGACCAAAGTACAAGAGCTAAATGACTCTAGAAATGAGGACCACCCTATCTTAAATAAATTTAGTGGAATTTTTCTACAAGAGGTATCAAGATCATCACCTAGGAGAGAAATTGATTTCTCCATTAAGTTGATTCTTAGAGAAGATCCAATTTTGAGAAGCCCATATCACATGAGCATGCCAATGCTAGTAGATTTAAATATATATACTTGAAGTAAATGATGGATTAGGAGTATAATAAACCCAGTGTGTTGCCTTGCATATCCCTAGTGTTGTTTATGAAGAAAAAGGATGGCACATTGTGACTTTGCATCAACTACCAGCGATTGAATAAAGCTACAGTGAAAAAAGGTACCCACTGCCCAAAATTGACAACCTATTTGATCAAGTGAGAGGGCCTATTCCCTAAAATAGATTTTATATCTGGTTACCATTAAATATGAATTAAGGAAGAGTACATCCATAAGACATCATTAAAGACAAGGTATGGACACTATGAATTTTTGGCGGTGCCATTTGGACTCACAAATGTCCCAATCACATTCATGTGCCTAGTGAACAACATAATTAAAGTATATTTAGATAAGTTTGCATTGGTTTTTGTGGATGATATATGGATTTACTTGAAAACTAGAGAAGAGTACTTGAAAGAATGTTATGAAACCAGCTCACAAAAATATAGAAAAGATAGATCAACGACTTAGAAATCAACCTCATTGAGGGAGAAACCTCATCTACATTAGACAAATGAACAATTCTGGGATGATACAAATGATAAGACCCCCTTTTTATATATAGGAGTCTAAGCGGTCCCAATACAATCAGAGCCTACATAACAATAATATTGTAGGGCCACAACAATAACAAATGTGGGCTTCTATGGGGTACAATAATAATAACATGGGGACTATATGGACACAATAATACAATAAGGGGGTTTCACTAATAACAATAGGTGTTTACACTAGTAGTATAGGGACCTAACGTGCCCCTCTCCTTCAAAAGTGTTGTCCTCAATGCTTAAGTAGTTCTAGATGTGTGTGTAAATTTTCATCCTCCCATGTGGAATATTTAGCAAGTAAGCTCTTCCACTTGATGAGATACTCTCAAATTTATCGATTTCATAGTTGTCAATTTCTTGTTTCTATGACTACATTGGGTTCCAATATGATTTTTCCTTCTTCATCAAGTTCTGGCAATATTGTTTGAACTAGGATCTTCTACAACGTTTGAATGAGTGCCCACACTTCTTCATTATTTTTCCATTCATCCCTTGCTTCATTTATCCAATCTAGTTGGATAATATAAATGGCACAAAACAATGCCTCCACATCCTCATCCTTTCTTGAGAGTGCATCTTCAACAACTTTTTTCTTCCCTTTTTTGTAGATGATTTCAAAGTCATAACCCAACATCTTTTTGACCCATTTTTGTGTTTCTTCTAAAGATAATCTTTTCTAAAAAGTATTTAATACTATCATGATCTGTTTTTACCTTGAAGTGTCTTCCCATTAGGTAAGGTCTGATGTTTGGAGGAACAGTTCCTGGAATGGAATAAATAACATGATCAGATCACGAATAGGTGGGGGGCTTTGGGAGTCTCAAGTACCTTAGAATGATTGACCAAGAAATTTTGGAGATCTGGAGAAATAGATGATTTCCATGTGGGAACCTCTAGCGAACATAATTGTGCAATTACTCCTCGTTGTTCTTTATTCAGAAGATTTGTCATTCTGTTAGAGTTGATTATCTTTCTTGGTTTTTGTGCAATACCCCTTAATTCAACTTCCTTTCCTTCTGAAAAAAATTCATGAAAAGTTCGTGAAAATTAAAAGCTATTGTACCCAAGGATTGAAGCCATTGGACTCCTAGTACAACATCAGCACCACCCATTGGAATGGAAAGCATTGGGCTATTCAATACATATTCTCCCATGGATAGCTTGATATTATGGCACGTTTCAGAGAAATTTGTGGTTCCCCCACTTGCAACCATCACTTGACACTCTCATACTAGATATAGGAAGAAATTCAATTCCTTGGCTATCTTACAATGAATAAAATTATGGGTATTGCCTGAATCAATCAACATTATTACCTTTTTCTTCTTGATGTGTCCATCTATCTTGATAGTTTGAGGAGTGGTAATTCCGGAAAATGCATTACAAGATATGGTCAAATTAATTTCTTCTTTCTCTAGTGTTTGTTCCTCATGTATATCCTCGTCTTTTGACATTTCCTATTCCTTTTCGTCCTCCTCTTCACAATATATTTAAAATAATTTATTCTCGGCACACTTATGACCTTTAGTGTATTTGCTATCACAACTGTAACAAATTCCTTTTGCTCTTTTTTCTTCCAGTTGTTGTGGTGTCAACCTTGTAGGTTTTCGAAGGCTAGGGCAAACAACACTTTCATCTTTATAGTGTGAGTGGTAGGCTTCCTTGTTGCCATAATTTTGCTTTCCATTTTTCTTGCCAACCTTAATGCCTTCTCCAATGAATCAAGTTCCCAAAGATGAACCTCATGTTGAATGTTATCCTTTAAATTCCCTATGAAGAAATCAATCCTCTGATTCTCTGGAATATCATCTACCCTTATATTCAATTTTTGGAAGTCTTCAATGTGCTCCGTCATTAAACCCTTTTGCTTAAGATTTATGAATTGGCTAAGGAAAGTGTTGCTTTTGTATCCTCATAATGTGTTATCATTTCTTCCATAAAAATTTCCCAAGTGACAATTTGTTTACGAGAGCATAGTCTTTGATACCATATAAACTAATTTGGTTCCAAATATAAAGTTGTAATACATACCTTTTGTGTGTTTTGCACATTATGGAGATCGAAATATTGCTCCATTTGTAGTATCCATGTTATGAAATCCTTGCCATAAAACTTCCTCATATTAATATTTGGAATGGTGGGTCTTCAATCCACTATTAGAGTCTATGAAATCATGATTAACAAATATTTTTTTCTCATCATGAGTTTTCTCTATTTCCTTTTCGCCATTAGGAAGCCTTTCTTATAGAAACTTTGCCAAACCTTCCTTCAAACCTTCCACGTCTTTCTTCAAATCTTCAATGTTGTCATTCTTTGAATCATGATTAACATTTATTTTGTTCTCATTCTAAGTTTTCTCTACTACCTTTTCGCCATTAGGAAGCCTTTCTTGCAGCAACTTTGTCAAACCTTCCTTCCAACCTTACATGCCCTTCTTCCAATCTTCAATGTTGTCTTTCATACCATTCATCTTAGCTTCCACACATTTCTTTAAACCATCCATATTATCTTCCATGCCTTTCTTTAAATCATCCATCTTATCTTCCACATCTTTCTTTAAACCATCCATCTTAGCTTCTGTTACTTTTTGTGAGAGTGAAGTTTGTTGCACTTGGTCTCGTAATTTTGATATATCATGTTGCATTTCTTCCTCTTCTTCATGAATCATGCTAGATATTTCAGGTTGCTTACTAGTTGTTTTTATTTTATTTCTTTAGAGAATCAATTAATGATATCTATGCTTGACTATTCCCTTTGAATTCCTTCAAACTAATTTCTCAAACCAAACTTATGCAAAAAAATTTAAAAACTACACACTTTTTTCACTTTGTAGGATCTTGATATTGAATCTGATGTATCTCTAACATTTCAGATCTCCAAAATCCAAAATTTCAAGTTGTGGTAGCCCTCTGAGTCCTCTTTCATATGACACCAATCTAATCGAAATTGGATTCTCCAAGAAAGAGTTATGCACAATCTCCCAACATCACCTGATTATATATGCATTTAGTAGAGTGAACTTGTACGAAGTGCCACATGTCACTATTTCAACCTTCGGACTTGCAAACAATTCTTAGAAAACTACATTCTATCCTCTTTCTATAACTTCTTACGAAATTTCAATTTGACACTCAGAGAGAATGTTATGATGAATTTTCCAAGATCACCTGTTTGGGATGTAATTTGGGAGCCTACAAGACCATAAATGTCTTGAACCATATTTCCGAAAATATAGTAAACCTAGAACGAAAATTTAGGCCAAAGATTAATTAAGATGTCAGGTCAAATGGTTTTTAATTTTAGTGTCTTAACCTTCGTATAAGAACACTTATAGATAAAATTCCATGATGACCTGTTTGAGATGGAATTCTAGAGCTTGCAAAAACCCTAATTCCCTCGTATCATATCTCCAAAAATATAGAGAGACAAGATCTGAAATTTAGACCCGAGGATCATCAATATTGTGTCTCAAATGGGTTGTTTGTTTATCTTGTGAAACGTCGCATAAAAAAAGTTATGGCGAACATTTCACGATGACCTGTTTTGGAGCAGTGAAACCCTAGAATCCAAAGCTTTGATACCAAATGTTATGAAACCAACTCACAAAAAAATAGATCAACGACTTAGAAATTAGCCTCTTTTAGGGTGAAACCACCTTTACATTATAGAAATGAACAATTGTTGGATGATACAAATGAAAAGACCTCATTTCTATATATAGGAGTCTAAGTAGTCCCAATACAATCAGAGCCTACATAATAATATTTTACGGTCACAACAATAACAATAGTGGGATTCTATGGGGTACAATAATAACAACATGGGGATTATATGGGCACAATAATACAATAAGGGGTTGCACTAATAAAAATAAGTTTTTACACTAGTAGTATAGGGACCTAACAAAGAAGTATTGCAATTATTGAGAGAGCATAAATTGCATTCCAAGCTCAGCAATGTGATTTATTCCAATCACAAGTTCAATACTTGGGGTATGTCATCTCAAAGGAAGTTGTATTTGTGGATTTGAAAAATATTAAGGCCATCATGGAGTGACCCACTCCCCATAATGTTACAAATATTATATCTTTCGTGGGATTGGATAGATAAAACCAATAGTTCATTCAATATTTTTCAGAGATTGGGCATTTAATCATAACCTTGTATAAGAAAGGAATTAAATTTCAGTGAGCATTCAAGTATGCAACTATTTTTTAACAAATCAAGAGCTTTTGTTGCAATTATGGTGTGCATGGTTCCAACTAGATGATATCGGGATTGGTGCATGATGGCAACCAGCTCATGTTGGCATTGATGTCAAGCCTATTTAGCCTAGATTATGTTTGGGTCCCTTCATTATTGTTGGAAATAATACTGAGAAGGGGGGGGCGGGGGGTGAATCAGTATTATCAGATCAGTAAAAATTTTTCATTTTCATACTTAGATTCATATATGCAACTTCAGTTAAGTATATCCGCGTGTATACGCAACTGTGTCTAAGGCAACAAGCATACATCCAGATTATTTATGATTCAGATAATCTAATACATGTTGATCTTTAGTTAATGCATCAGAACTTCATTGACCATATGAGCAGTAAACAGAAGCAGTAAAACAGAACAGATCATCACACACAAGAAGCACACATGAACACCATGATATAAGGTGGAAACCCAATGTGGGTGAAAACCACCTGCTGCAATTTGTTTCTATCTTCCTTTAATAAGAAACTTCTTTTACAATGTACTGGTGCAGTCCTTTACCAGTACGCGGGCTGCAACCTGCAGAGAGCTACAACCGTCTCTCGTTCTCCAGCTTCTCCTGGAAGGGAGCTACAACCCCCATAGTTCTTGTACTAGCTAAGATACTAGTACGTAGGCACCGACCTACAATCTTCTCTCCTCCAGGTACCACGTTTCATAAATTTTCAGACTAGATACACTGAAGCACAACTCTATAATCTGAAGGCCACGTTTCATCCAATTTTCATACTGGACCCATCAATATCATACTAGCATTATCAATCTCTGAATCACCCACTACTGAATCACTGAACCCTGTCAAGAAAAGTAGTCACCAGAACACAGAGGAGAACCCTGAACTCTGCAACACTATTCAGAACCAACTGTATCATCAACATCATAGCTTAAATGGTATATGCTACTTAAATGAACCAAACCCGCGTACATACGCGCTTTTACCAAAGCTAACCCGCGTACAGATCTATAAATATTCAATCATGACTTGCAGCCATTTCAAACTTAAGTTATACCCAGTTCAGATCATTACATGCGTCAGTATATAGATCTAGAATAAACATAATCAATCATATAGAGATAGTTCATTTCAAACCATTTGATCCTGATCTATCCTTAGATCTTGTTCTCCATCAACTTGTGAGATCCCTCCTTAGCATAGATTAAGCAACCCATAACCTGCATACTGGATCTCATCCTTCATCAGATATTCAATACTTTTTCAATTCCTTTGCCTAATGATCTTCTTCTCCTTTTATAGTCTTAGGCCTTGCTCAATACCATGGTCCAAAACCATAACAAACCAATTCCATCAACTCAATACTAGGGATCAACACGTCTGTCGAGATGCCATGGTCCAAAAACCATAGGTTCAAATTCCAAAGACTAACCGCCACGGACCAAAGTAAGTTTTCCCACATGTATGCGCTTTTCCGTGCATGGAAGTGCGTGCATACGCATACGCGACTTTTGATCAACAAACCCGCGTGTATACGCATTTTTGTATACCCAGAAAACTTGCGAGTATAACCTGCATGTATACCCTACTTGGTATATAGCGAACCTGCGTATATACGCGACTTGGTACATAGTGAACCTACGTATATCCTACCTTGTACGCAACTTGGTATATAGTGAACCTACGTGTATACTTAGCTTTCTCCATTCTTTGTAATCTGATCATCAATTCTTTGCTACTGAAATACTGCACTATAATCTGTCATCTTGCCATCAAGGACAACACTTGTATCATAACGCCAACAATCTCCCCCTTTGGACTTGATGGCAAAGCTAACTTGTCACACTTAGAACTATCATCTGATTCCTTTGAGTTGAGCTGCATCCCATGCATTCATTCACATCTGATATATCTTCTGTAGATTCATCTAGTTATATATAAGTGAGATGATCTTCTATGCGAGGGTTGCCATCAAGTACAACACATGCATCATAATGCCAACAATCTCCCCCTTTGGACTTGATGGCAACAACACAACACCAAATCACTCTCCCCCTTTGACATCAAAGGCAAAGGGCGTACCAAGATATTCTCTTTCCAAGGTAAGCATTGTGTTGTTCATACTCCCCCTGACTGTAAGCAAGGTCTGTAAAAAGGTGTTCTATAAGAAGAACATGACTCTATACATCATACAAGACCTTCCTAGCATCATCCATCTCCCATCCAAGTGGGACTTGACTCATCTACCCAACCAAGTGGGGATCATCCAACCAAGTGTGGATACATCATAAATTTACATATGACAACCAATTACATCACATCAATTATCCCAGGCATAGTGGGGAAACCAAAATAGGCCGTTACATGACCTTGACACCATAAAAGAGATATCACAAAAGAGATACATGACATAGAGACGAAATATCTAGAGCAAGACTTATGAAAGTCACCAATAACTGATAGCAGCAACATCTGTCAAACACTTTTCAGATCAGCAACCATGATCTCCTTCTGTTCTCCTTCTGCACCCGATCTAACCAAAATAACTTGTGTACACGAACCAAGAGCTTCTAAGGTAATGCCAACAATGCATTATTAGAAGTTAATCTGCTCCCCCTAAACCTGTGCCCGATGGTTTCTGTCAGACCCATATCAGACTCTTCTCACCCAGAGTCTGGTCCACTGATTTTATTCAAACCAACATATACGCGATTTTATCCACAGAAACTTGCATGTATACATGGATATACCTCATAAAACTCGCATACAACCTCTTTTATATATCAGCAACCTGCAAGTGTCCTGAACCAAGGTATGTCTGCATCAATACATCATCATAAGTCATTCACATGATATCATATGTGAAAAACACCATAGTCACCATTATCAAGATTTGCATGATCATCCATGTAACATTACACGGGAATATCTGCATCAATCAACATATGGGAGTACTAATTCATCAACATATAGATAAGAACTCATCATCATCATGTCTCCAACTACCAGCTTTGTGTATCCAGCACTGTCATCAACATCAACAATCCTCATCCATAAGGTCACCTGCATCATAACTGTATTATATGATCTTCATGCATATGATGACAGCAGCATATGAGAGACTCATCAAGTAATGACGTAGTGTATTCAAGCTTTGTACTTCTCCTTATCCTTATGAAAATCACCATGCAATCATATATGCACCATCAATCCACAATTATGATCTGAACATCAACTATGTATCCCAAGAATCATATGAGATTTTATCATGGACAACTCATAAGCACATCATAGCAAGATATATCATTTAATCATATAAGTATCATCATCAAGGACTATTAACCATAATTCCAACAATGCTTTGTTAAAAGGCATGTGCTCCCCCTCAACAAGTGTCATCTGTTTACTGTTAGATCTGATCATGCATATATCAGCGACAAGCATCAAGACATCATCATCATCAAGTTAGGATAAAAGAAACTTCTAAACATCTTACAAGTATCAAGACATTTCCACACATCCTCAGCAGACTGTAACTATTAACCAATAGAGCAAATAATGGACTGAAACATATCAGACACTTTTTCTGAGCCTGTCCCCACTGCTTTTCCTCAGACTGACATATACGCGACTTTGCAGTGTCTAACTCGCGTATATATGCGAATTCCCTTTATGAAACTTGCGTATGAGATTTAGGACACTGAAGTTGTACACTTTCAGCTCCCCCTGAGTCTATTATGACTGTGCTGTGCTGAGAATCCTGTGCTGTGCCACATCTTTCTGACTGAACTTCCTTCTTCTTCCATACCTTCAAGCATGTTGATGATTTCTCCTT